>CAEMYA010000098.1:773497-861776 GCA_903131615.1 Diplodus sargus | reverse complement strand
ACACTTGCACACACATGCACGGGCACACCAAAGCAGTATGTCCTGCAGCCATCATGTCCACTAGGGTGAGCTTAAATGCAAGTTTGCATGTGTCGTATGGGTATCCCGATCTGCAGAATACAAGAATGAGCCTGACAGTGGTCCATGTCCTTGAAAGTTACCCTCCCCTCCTCCTCTTTCCTCTCCTCCATCTCTGTTTTCCCTCGTGCACTTGCTACCTTTTTACCTTAACATCTTTCATTCCTCTTTCTGCCTTTGCTGCCCCCCCCCAGTTTTCTCCTTTCTATCCCTCCTTCTCTTGGTCCGTTTACCTTTTTGCTCCAGTGCCTCTCTTCATCTACCCCTCCTCTACATCATCTATGTTGTCTCTCTACCTCCCTCTTTTTTCTCCACCTCTCTTCCTTCTCCACTCATTTATGAAATGAGGTTGCGTGCATATCTATAGCAGACCTCCTGCTCTGCTCTGAGGGCAAAATGTCACACAGAGGAAGTACGAGAGAGCCATAGAGACAGAGGGATTTGAGAATCTCTATTTGGTCCCTTCCTTCTTTTCTTTCATGCTGCCAGCCTCTCATCCTTTACTATCCTCATCAATCTATCCATCAATTTATCCTCTGATCTTTCTATATCAGTCCCTCTATTCAGCCAAGGGACAACATTTGTCAAAGAAGAGCAGCCTCTCTGCTATGCAGCACTGATCTCACACACACACACACACACACACACACACACACACACACACAGGAACACACAAACACACACACACACACACGCCCACCCCTGCTGCCTGCCGACATGGTACAGGCTGTGCATTGAGACAGCCCCAGCTGAAGCTGTAGCAGTGAGTGTGCAGCTTAGCGAGTCTCCACACACACACGCACACCTACACTCACCCACACACACATACACACACACATACTGCACACAGCCGTGGTGGTTAGTTCACTGCTGCATGTGCCGTTGCATTATCGTTTTTAGGTGGGAGGATTTTCACGTCACGGTGATGGTGGTGATAACCTTGCTGCCATGTAAGTATACATTGCTCTTTTGTAAAGTGTGAATGAATGAATGAACAGCTTATATGTTTCTTGTGGCTCTGTTTTTTTCATTCTGTTGGCGTAAACTGATTGCATGCCCGGAGGCTGTGATGTGTGAATATGGATCTGTACACGTTGGTCCGTGTGCATGTTTTATGGATACGAAACATGGATGATATTGTAACCCTCCATCAGCAGGCAATGTAGCTGAGAAGCAGGTGATCTGTCACAGAGGGAGGGGAGAAACAAGGGAAATCCGTGGTTGAAATAATTCTCCTGCCAAATAGATTCATGTTTGAAGATCCGTTTGATCTCTGTGAATCTATCTGCATATGTTGTTGGACATCCAAATATTATATCTGCGCGCACATGTATTTCATGCATGTTGTGTAGATCCATGCTCTATTCAAACTGAGTTTTGGGAGAAATCAAATCCCCATGTCTTGTAATTGCTCTAGATGAAGATGTTCTATGTCACACCTTCTCACTCAGGCGGGCCATCTGTTGGCAGCATGAAGTCTGCGGTCGCTCTTCTCTGTCACACTTACTGACTGGTTCTGTCATAGCAGCAGGCTTCGCTGCCGTAACTGATCATGTGTGTTTGCTGGCTAGCTGTCTTCGCCGCATTAGCTAACTGACTACTTGGCATGGTGACTGGATTAATGGGGAACATTATCACCTCTCCTCCTTGATCAGTCTGCTGTCTGCTTTTCTGGTTGGTTGGTTATCTGGCTGATTACAGTCAGCGCACGATGAATCAGTAATTTCACTGGGTGGTTAGTTGAATGTTTTTGTGTGTGTCCGATCAGCTGACTGATCATGTCATCAAGCGACTGATGGGGTCACTGGCTTGTTGTCTGTTTGACTGACAGTCAGTTCAGTAGACAGCTAGTTAGTCAGTGGGTGCCCTCCCCCCCGCGCAAAAAAAGGGAAATCCTAGTCATAGGCAGTCACTCAAAAAACCAGTCGGCCATCTACTTAGCCACCAAGTTGTTCAGTCATTCATGCATTCCTTAAGTCAGTCCTTAGTTAGTCAGCCACACTGTTAGACAGGCTGTCATAGGAAATTGATTGTGCCTCTGTTGGGGCTGGGATGACTGTGTGACCTCAAGCATCAGCTCCACTGCACCAAGACAGCCAGACAGCTCAGAAGCAGCATGTGAGTCCTCTTTATGTCCCTTACTCTTTCTCTCACCCCATTTCTTTATGTCCCATGATAAAGCACACAAAATATGCTATACATGTGATGAGACATTCACACGCACTAAAGTGCACACAGAGGAATGATGAAAATTAGCTGCAAAACAGAGATGGAAACAATTGAATACCAGCTTTCCCAGTATCCTCTAATACGTCATGTTCCTACCTCAGTTTTAGATATGAAAACCACAGAATTGTGGTGCTATAGGACTGTAGTATATTCCAGTACTCTTTCTAACCTCAGGATGGGTAAAACAGCCACCAAGTGTAGTTTACATTTTCCCTGTATAACTGTATTAGCACTGTATAATGAACTTGAAGCTGATCTCCTGCAGTTTTGAAATACCAAGGTCCCTTTTTCTATGCAAAAGCATACTATGCACACACACAAAAATGTACGTCTCCAGTATTTGATGCTCCTGAAATGCGTCATGATATTTTAAATGTGATTTAACAATCAGTACAAGAACAACAGATGTTCATATGAAAAACAGCCTACAGAGAAAATCCATACCTTGCTCTGCTCTGTCATATCTCATATTGTCACGAGAGAATCTGTTGGCGTCGCACTGCATTAAAATTTGCTGTGTCATCATCACCTCTGTGTAGCATAGCGACAAACATCGTACTAAGGCAGACTTGACAGTCAGTTTTCCACCCAAAAAAATCTTTAAATAGAAGACTTGAGCCAAGGACAGATTCAGTAAGTATTGATTTATTTCTTCTCGTCTTGTTGGTAATAACAAATGACAGGATGAGAATGATAGATGATGCTTTGTATCATTTTAAATAGCTCGTTTTGATTTTGTTAGCCTTTGGTGGTGGTGGGGGGTGGGATTGGTAGAAAATAGGAGAGGAAGGAAAAGGAGAGGTGTGGAGGGGGAGGAGGGGAGTATAGTTAGCATCTGAGAGGGAGAAGGCTGTCATGCTGTTTGAATTCAATTCTTACTCCTAATTCAACCTGATGTTCAAATGCAATTAGGTGGACCTCGATTCTTTTTTACTGACCTGATTGACTAAAGATAATGGCTGGTTCTGTGCTGTACAGATTTTACAGTCCATTGAGAAAATGTAAGATTTTGTGCTTTATGAATAAAAATAACTTAAAACATGTAATGTGCTTACCAATATAGACACTCAGAACCTTAAATTGCCAAGTGGATTGCCTGCACACCCCCAGGAGTCAGCTGGACCAATGTAATAAGTATTTTACTGTATGTGAAACTTATAGACACCACGTTATATAATGTATATTCTTTTAGTTTCAATGCTGAGACATTTTGAAACTAACCTGTCAAGAAGAGTTTCCTGTTCTCTTGGGAGATACAATATTTTGGATTTTAGAAAACCTTAGAAAATGTAACTCAGATAAACTCAGCTTGGTTGAAAGGCAGCATGTGAGCATCTGTTGGCATGAAATTGGCATTGATACTCACTTGCTTTGAGTGTAATGTCACATTGTTAACCATAATTTACAATAATAGGTATCTCTGTTTCTCGTTAATGTTATCCAGCCAACTTGAAGTCACAGTCACCTGTTATGTCTGAATCTGACAGCATAGAGTGCGTTTGTGCATGTGCGACACAGACACAGTGACTAACAGCTCTAAAGAATCATATCTTTTGTGTGTTACCTGGCGAATGGTTGAGGAGGTTTTTAGAGCTGTTATAAGTTTGAGTTGCTCCTTAACACATTTATACACCTTTAAGTGTATGAGAGTAAAAACATTCACTTTTTTGTACATGTTGGTTTAAAACATTTTCTCCTTTCTGTTCACGTCAGTGTGACTGGAAATCTGGACATGGGTGGTTAACCTTATTGGGCATGTTTGATGAGCAGGTGTAAATGGCATAGTGCTACTGTAGTTGGATTCTCAATTTCATCATGAAATTCATTTCAAATTAACCTGGAAGGGCAATACATAACATTGTCTCTTTAATTGTCATTTTTCAAATGTTAACATTGAAATGCACATCAAATGCAACTGTTATTGAGATAAATGGGTTGTTGGAGTTGGGCAGACTGTTTTCTGCCACAATTTCTCGTTTTATAGTACCACTGGGGACACCAGATTCAGAAATGTTCAAATCATACAAGCAGTTGTTGATTGGATGTGCTACACTTTAACAATAGAAGATGCGTTTTGACATGTGTTTCAGCGTCACTGTTTGCATTTAGTTCTTGCCTAGAGCAACAGTAAAGTGATAAATCCAGTAAAAACTGATGTTGTTTTCATCATCACCAGCTCATACTTTGACATGTGACACTTTATAGCTATGTTTGCACTACAACTTTTTTTTTACTTGTTTGCTATTCAGTCGTAGAGATTTTTCCACCTGCGGCGTAATTTGCAAATGTTAACTGATGTTTCTAAAATGGTGGTTTAAAAAGGTAGATACATTTTCATATTAATGATCTGCGATACCACATGGGCTAATAGTATGACAATTATGAAAAGTGTGATGAGACGTGGTATGAAAAATACTGATTTGATGCAATGATACCAAACCAAAATGGTACCATTAATCTTAAAGTCTGCTGTCTTTATGTAAGGAGCACCTAGGCAAGATATAAAATGACTACTGTTACTTACTCACTCCTTTCAAGTTATTTTTTTTACTCCTCTGCTCTCCTCCTTGTGTCTTTAGCCCCCTCCTAGCAGACATAACCTGCATGTGTTGAATTTAATTAGACCAATGATTCCCTCATGATTTGTACAGGCTCATCTGGAGCAAGGAGAGGGCCTCAGCAGTCTTTTTTTCCTTCTGTCTTTCATTGACCTTGCCGCAGAAAGTTAATGTGTGTGCACGCCTGCGTGTGTCGGTTTGTGTCTGGGTTAGTATTAAAAAGCAGAAATGTGTGATCTCCCTTATTAAATACATTGAAATAAATGCATGGATGGATGTATGGCTAAAATGTTTGATATAATATACAGCTTTTATCTGTATACTCAATCTACTAAAAAGACAAAAGAGTTAAGTTCACTGTTAGTCAGTCCTCTAATTTGTGACGTGGATGATACTTAATTAAGACATTCAAACCGTGTGACACATTGTCATATGCTTATTCAGTGCTGGTTTGGAACATCTGAGAAATAACAGAGTGTAGCTGGTGCTAATTCAGGATGAAATGGGATAAATGTGTTCTGGTGGACCAAAATGGCTACTGGTGAGTCTTTTGTAAGCCCTCTCTTTTGTTCTATTAACAGTAGATAGACGTGCTCTACTGTGTGCATACTGCAGCCTATATTACACCATTTCAGTTCCTCCTTATCTCCCTGTAGACAGCTGAATTCAAAGCTAGTTTATCTTTCTAGGCCTTATGCCTGTTGTCCTATTTTTCAAAGGGACCTCGAACACCACTATCAGTCCTTTTCTTCCTATGTCTGAACCAATGCTTGTCCTCCAAAAAACAATGACACAGATTCTTCACAAGGGCCGAGAGTTTGGTTGGTCCTGTATGCTAGGGGGCAGCATCACACAGAAAGTTTGCGGATACCAAATCACTAACACGTCAACCCCCACCCAGCATAGGATCCTGACGGACTCCAAATGTTGCCCTGTAGGAAGAATCGGGCATTATATAATGAACCGCTTGTAGGCAAAGCGGCGGGCAGGCATACAAGAGGCAAGAATTTCAAAGCAGGATCAGGCAGACAAGCAGGGTTGTTTATTTAAATGCAAGTAGGGAAAGCGGTAAAAATAAAAGTAGTCATTGTAGACAGTAAGAGAGGGACAGAAACAAACAGATCGTTGGACAAAAATGCTACGATGGTATCAAGTAAGAATGGTGAGAAATGTTGTGCTGATTTAGTGACCGTCCTACTGGTATGACTGATGTTACAACCCAAAGCAGATGATGTAAACGTCATCTGATTTGTTAGGCCAATTGTACCCACATTTTGCTTATTGTGGCTGATGTTCAGGATCTGACAGAGCCGGCGTTTGTTTGGAACGATGTCAGACAGTTGGCACAAATTGCCTCGTAATGTTGAGGATTAGAGGCTTTATTCACTTGCCTTCCAGTCCATCTGAGAGCATCAATATATTATTTTGTTCAGTATCAATACTGTTTTGGGCAAGTCTTAACAGCTTGATGTAATGGATATTCTAAAATCCTAACGGAGACAGTCGAGGAGAGCTGAGGGTGAGAAAGGGGGAAAAGTAGAAAAATATAGCTGACTGATATTTCACCTCTTTGTTTGTTGGTGTTATTTTGTCACTGCACCACAAGTTTGTGTTTTTTGTGATGTTCAGGAGATGATGAAGGGGTTGGAACTCAAGTAGTGTGTTATCGCCATCTTCACCTTGTCATCGGTTGTATGCTTCCCACATCAAACCTATCTTCAAGTGTGTGCTGTTTCTGCTCCGGTTTGACAGCTGAAAAATGTTGTCAATGTCAGTCAAAAAGTGTGAAATTTAAAGTGTGTCATCCAGTCTTTTCAGAAGATTTTATTTCGGTTTTCTGTACCTTAGTATCATAAGACCCAAAATTTAATCGGCAAAGATGGATACGCTTTTCTGTTGTTTTGTTTTTAAATGACATAGCAATGGAATGCCTTTCTGGTTTACCTTTGATGTTGTTTAACGATGAGCGCCCAATTAGTTGCACAGGTTGGACTTCTTCTGTAAGAGGCTGTATCATGTGTTTTGATCCCTGGGTGTTTTTACGAACACAGATTAAGCACATTGTCGTGCTGAAAAGCAAGAGACTGCTTAAATTTTTTCACGTTTTAGGAACAGATGAGTAATCTGAGGTCAGGACCGTGGCCCAGAGGGAAACGAAATGGAAGACAACGGGGGTCAAACTCATTTAGTTTTTAACAAGTGGGTTTTGTTTTTGCTGACACAGATAATTGCTCTGGCTAATTGGTATACATGTAGGTAGAACCATCATGAGTAATCTTGTTACACCGTAAGTGGATAAGTGCTCACCAAACCACAAATATTATCATCATAATTATGATAAATGATTAGCAAGCTCTTGACATTGGAAACATTTCTGAATGTGGCCTGAAAACACACACGTATTCTGTTTTGTATGCAAATGTGCGGGCTTGTGCATGCCAGCACTCTTGTGTGTGACTTTGCAGATTTCTTTTTCAGTGACATTTACAGAGGGAAGAACATGGCTTCCCAAATAGAAAAATTGTTGCGGGCCAGATCAGGCCCACACCAGCTACATTTGTCTGGCCCACATACCACGTGGAATGATGGCGCTTGGGTGGTCTGCTCCTGGCCACATATCAGCCAAGAGTGATCTGAATTAACCAGGAGTGGCCCAAATCTGGGCCATCATGCGAGTGGGCTGGATGAGGATGTCTGGTACAGTTTTGCTATGTGGGTTAAGTTCTCCCCCTCCCTTTCATCAGCGCATACTGCTCATAACCTCTTCTGACCATGTTTCGAGCTGCACAAAAGACAGTGTGCGGCAGAAGTAACACGACTGAAACAAAATGAACTGGGTTTGACATGAATCACTTTTCGTCTAAATCCCCTATATACATGCTACGCTTAGTCCAAACCTAGATGGAATTAGTGTTGGAAGAAATACAAAATGAGTCAGTCTGTGTGTTAATACTCATGCTCATATGAGTATTCAGAGCCTTTTGTATGCCATTACTGTTAGATCATAGATTCAACCCAAAACCTGGACTTGAGATTCAGTCTCTGCCTCATTGCACACAAGCTTTGAGCATTCAACCTCGAAAATGATGATGACTCAGTCTGTTTTGCAGGACCTTTCTTGGTTAGAAACCCTCTTAAGCAAGTGTCACACTCAGTGCCATTACTATGCTGTGAACCATATTACATGTGGACTGCACCATGTGTCACGCTGTGTGTGGATTAGTAAAATCCCCATGAGCACATTTGTCATCCACTTGTTTGATGCATTATTCACTGAAGGTAGTGACTGTGGTGGGGAAACAGATTAAAACAGACTCAGGTTTTAGGTTCGACTAGGATGCAAGTGGTTATGATACAGAGGCTGGATGGGAGTCCGAAGTACAAAGGGACAACATGGGAAAAGGTAGACCCTTGTGCATTTTTCTTATGTCGATATTTGACATGACATTTTTTTCTGGCTCTAAGGTAGAGATGTATTTCACCGGGCAAGTGACAACACTGACCTGCTTGTGTTTGGAATTCTTACTCAGGCCACCATGAATATCTGTACCAAATTTTTCGGGGATATTTTGTTCTAGACTTAAGTAGTAGACTGAAAAACCAACTGACCTAACTGGACATCCTCATTCCTTTTTATCCGCTTGTATGGCTCAAAAAGCAGACTGCTTTCTAAATGAGTCAATATTAAAAGGTATACCGTATGTTAAGTTTTATCACACTGTATTCTGTCAGAGGAGACAGCATTGAATCCCACCAATTTAGCTCTCTCTGAACAAGAGTCAAACATCCCGTCTTGTTTCCCTGTACCTGTTATGTACTTGGCTCAGATTCATGAGTACTTTAATACTTTACTGCGGTGTTTGGAGTGTAAACAGTGAAATCATTTTTTTTTTTATCGCCTTGGCCCTCGTTACAGGACACCGACTACCCAGAATTTAATTTTCTTTTCCCCCCAAAGACGAGATCAATGTTATTGATATTTTTTCTGAAAAGATAAACTCATCCTCTTTAGCCTGTAGTTTCTGATATCAAGTTTAATTCTTCTTCTTCTCTTGCTGTTTATTGTTCATGCCTTTCTTTCACCATACACACATAACTTAACTGATAAAGCTACTGAACAGCCAAGCTTCAGAGGAAGACATTAAAGATGCAAGATGTTTTTTCTTCATTCCTCTCCCCTCATCTTAGAATGTACCAGGGCTCCACCCCCTGAGTTACTGTGCGTGGTGATTGACATTCAGATGACATGGCCGGGGTGGAATCGGCCCCGGAGTCTAGTGTGATTGGAAAATTCAATAACAGATAGCAAAACTACTACTCCTCATTTACAGGATCATCTCTTACAGAACCTGTTAAAGCACCAAAGCATCCTCAACAGTATTAAAGTAACAACACACCACTATTCATTATTAGATCATTATGCTTTGACAACATTTGGGTTAACTAGTTTTTCAATAATTATCACTCTGTCATGCTACATTTGCTTCTTACATTTCAATACGCATGGCTATAAAATGGCTATATTTATTCGGTTACAGTTGTTAATGTGCATCCACATCGCCGCTCCAGGCAGGACTGCACTCTCCATATCTGACTCCACAGCCTGACAATCTTGCTTACGCTGTATAATGCCATTTATACCCAGGACAAGCATTCAGGTGGCCGTGAATACAGCAGAGCTCCTTATGACAGCAACAAGGACAGGACAATCAAAGGTGGTTAATTGATGCAAATTATCAAAGAATAAAGCACTTTTAATAAAAAGATGTTTCACTGAAAGGAAAAGAGACAGGTTACAAGCTAATTTGCAGGGAAATGTTAAGCGACGTAACAAAGAGCAAGGTGACATATGCGTTCTAGCCAGAATTGGTGCTGCGCGCTGCAGAGGCAGAAAAGCAAAGGAGGCAGGTAGTGAGGGAGAGTGAGGGATAGATGAGTTGCTCACAGTGGCACAACTTAACACATGATCTAAGGCGCTACTTGTCCTCTTCAGGAAAGGATTTTTCATGGATGTGAAAGATGGGGTCCATTAGGGCTTCTCTATTTAGACCAAAGGCGTGTATCGCTCAGTGCCTTGTCCTCCATCCTGTAACCCAGTCAGCTCACAGCTATAGCATATCATCACCAGCTCTCACTTTCATAAGCTTACAGGTCTCACTCTGCAGTCACACACAGCAAACCCTGCAGCTATCGGGGTTGCCTGGCTTTTCTTTTAAACTACCATCACCATCTATAAGCCCCCGTGGGCTGAGCACACAGACACGTGGATGTACGTATTTGTACGTGTCTCTTTCTCTCTCTCCTTGTCTCTGACTCATCCCTCTCTCTCATTTTTTTCCTTCTCCTTAGTCTGATATGAGTTGGAGCCGCAGTCCTTTTTCGAGCTCCTTCATTCGTTTCCAAAATAACCTTTTTCCTCGTCAGATTCTGTCTGCTGCGCTTAGTTAGCATGACAACTGCTTTCAACCCAATTACAGAGCACTGATGGTGGCTGAAAGGAGGCTCTCCATGTGGTTGTTATATAACAATTCACCTCAGAGACAATGTCAGTTAACGCGCCTTTGGATAATGCAATGCAGTATTGCAGTGCAGCTGCTATCTAGTGTGTCTGCGTGTGTTTGGGGATTCCCTTCACATTGTCCAACTGCTCCTGCTGCATAGCTGATAGCTATTATTTTATTTCCCGTGCTTTTTGTAGCCTTAGACAAATTAATTATATCATTATATCAAAAGAATAGAGAAAGGGAGAAATATACGAAGACAGCTCTTCCAGTTTATTTGACTCCCCAGGCATCACTGAAACACAAACAGTATGTGCACCGACACACTTTTGTCAGGTCATGCACAAAGTAACCCTTCATTTTTGTTATCTCTGCCTTCCGCACCAAGAACCAATCAGGGATCACTGACTTCACTAACATACACGGGCAGCAAGGAGTGGACAGACAATAATCAGCACATTCACACATCTAATCTATTGTAAATGCTGTTTTTGTGAAACTTTTATTTTTAATATAACAGTTAGTGGGTGATTTCCATTTCTGAGGCTTTAGTTTGTGGTGATTTTGTGAAGATTGTTAGATGTTATTTTGTCCCTCGCACATGAACACCTTGTGCAAATAAGAATGTGATCACTGCCTTTGAACATGTTTTGAAATGAAGCCCTTCGTGTAATGGTACAAACCAATGAGCATTAGCAAACCTGTCACCAGAAATGATCATGTGCAGGTGTGCAGAGCAGCAGTAAAGTATCCTGCACTATTATTTGTCACAGGCAGGGGGGGCTGTTTGCCAGTGCTGCTGCTGCTGCTGTTGTTGGTGGTGCAGTGGGCACAGCTCATACCTCAGCTCTGCCTCACTGTGCTCAAGGACATTTTGAGACAGACACACAGAGAGTGCGCATGGCTTCGCTGTGGAGGACAGAAAGCTACCCACTGCGTGTCAGACCAGGAACTTTACATCAAAGAGAAAGCAGCAATTATGCTAGAGTCTCATTTAATCATGAACACGTGTTCATTATAAACACAGCAGAACGTAGGGATCCAGCAGACAAATCTCTAGACACAATACACAGAGAGATACAAACGAAAGGTAAAGTCAATGCTAACGCAGAAAACACAATATTGAATTGTGCATAAGGTGTAAATATGTTCAAGCCTTTTCTGAAGATGAATAGAGAGACTGTGATGATGATGTCAGAAAGACACAATTATGTAAAGCTGCCTGATGTGATTTTTTTGCTGAACAACAATATTAAAGGGGAACCTCAAGCTAGTGACTTAAAAGTATACCACAGGAAAAATATTGATAAGTCAGGGTGACATCTGTGTACATCAGTGTACTGTATACACTTATGTTTTTAGAAATATCGACTGAGGCTGCCAGTGTGTGATGCACTTAAGAAACTACAGTGCCCCCACAATAACACTGTAACAGAATAAAATCTGCAGGGTTTCTCTGTTGCATTTAGAATGACTGATTTCTATTTAATAACTAAAAATATGCCATTAAAATGAAAAAAGCAATCATCTGAAGTCTGAAAAAAACAATAGTTGGAAATGATTCTACAACATATTGTTTTGTACAGATGTCAACTATTTGGTGATGCTGCATTGGCTTTATGTCAGCTGCCCATTTTGTTGATCCCTTTGTATTTTTTTCAATAGTTTTGTCATGCGTCAAACGATGTACAGTATGGTGGTCAGATGGTCTTAACATCTGTCCACGGAGAGTCACAATTGGATGTGGATGGATCCCATATGGTGTTCAAGTTCATAAAGTCCAATTAAGTTTTCGCACACTTGAGGTAAAAAGCTGTTAATTATTGCAAAATCTTCACTTTCTCCTTGAGTGTTTGATCATGTGTCACTCATTACTCACTGTCAAGCCATGGGGAGCATGCCAACGATTACGATGACAGACTGGCAAGTAGGCAGCGAGGTAGACAGCAGGGAAGTGTTTTACTCAGCTACAGATAGACAGATAAGCAGGACTGAACCACACAGAGATTGATGGGACAGTATATAGACAAACAGCTACAAAGGCAGGAATGGGAGCAGTAGTTATGGAAATACTGGACACAGAATGTTTTTGTTTTTTTTGCAAGATGCTTAGAAAAACATGAAGAGCTCCATAACCCCAACTTGCTCACCCTTTGATGTTAAATTTTTTCAACAGTGAGGAGGAGCCTGTTTTGACACACTGGCTTCATCGTGGTTTTGTCTGTGAATGCATACAAAACACCAACAATAGCACAACTTACAGCTGCCCTCCTTCTCCGAGGAAGGAAGAAATCAATTCTGTGTGTACATATATGCATGTTAGTGTGTCTATGCGCGCGTGTGTGTGGGCGCATGTGCATGTTTGTGTGTTTGCACTGTATGAAAAGGAGAACATCATTTGCTTTGAAGTTACTGCAGCTCAGTCTTCAGCAGTGCTTTTCACCTCTATTTTACCTTTTCCCTGGCTCTCTCTTTGCTTTCCCCTCCTTTCGTCTCCGCCTTTCTCCATCTTTCAACTTTTGTCTTTTGCTTTCTACGTTCCTTCCCCCACTCCCATTTTCTTCTCTCCTCATTTCCCTTCGACATCTCAATCTCTCCCACTCCTGCGCATGTCATCGTAATTTAAAGATAGGCAGCTGCATGCAAGCAGAATATGACACCACCGCCGCCAGTCACTTACATCACTAACATGATAATGTGAAGCTGGAAACACACCACCTTACATAGACACGGTAATGAACAGTTGTTGTGGAGGGAGATGCATCGACATTCTGTGTTAAATTAGTCACGAAACACTGCATTTTTATTCACTTTTTTTCCCCGACCAAGATAGAATATGGGAAAGGATGTAAGAATGATGTGCAGAAAGGACTATCAGAACAACAAGTAATGCGCGACTTGCTGATTTATCTTCTTTCCCCAATAGATTTTTGATTAATTAATGAATGTCTTAAAGCCTGACTGCATTATATATTATGAATGATAGACAGAATTCTTTGTGTGTTTGTAATAATGGTAAACAATACATAAGGGAGGTATCTTGGCGCATAATTATGTATGTTTTTAATTATGACTTTTATGATGATCAGCGTTATTGGTTTGCAGACAATCTGTTTCAGTGATTCTGGGCAATGCCAGCTCAAATATTCAACAGTCTCAACTGTCGAGGCTTTCCAGTCTTGTATCTCCAGGACCCAGAGCCCTGCTGGTTTCCATTTTGCCCAGTAGTCTGCCCGATTAGCTGCAAAAAACAAACTAGTAGGACAGAAAACCAGCATTACTCAGTACAGGTATAGCAGTATAACAAGCGATAGATGCATTGTCCCTCTGGTGTAGTTCCTCTCCTCAGCCAGCCACTTGATTAACCATTCAGGCACACAAATACAAGTACACACATGTACACATTATTTCCTGGGAGAGCATTTGTTTGCTTTCATTTGACGGTTTTGGAGGATCTGGCCGGCACAGATGTCTGCCTTGGCACGCAAAGAGTTCCGCCAACATTGATTGGACCTGATCGGCAGGAAAGGGGGACAGCATAAAAGGTTGGAGAAAAAACAGAGAGGAAGATGCAGTTTTGCCACATGCTTTCCTCTCAGGTTTAATAAATGGAGAAACTATCCAAAACCAATTGAGCTGAAATAGATGAAGGCTTACTTACTGTTTGACCGAGTAATTCTCAGATCTATTACATTTGTAAAGTTAGCAATACTACAGAGTAGAAATACTCTGGTATAAGTGAAAGTAAAAGTATTCATTATGCAGATTTGCCCATTTTCATAATCATATTTTATCTATGTACTTTGGATACGTTAACTTAGTGTAATGTTGCAGCTGTTAAGGTAGGCCTACATAGGTGTAACTACCTTAATTTGAAATAATTAATCATAAGTAATTAATTCAACACATTTTGTGTTTAAGAATTACAATCCTCCATATCCATGCGTAAGTCCATCAGATAAATGTTGTGGAGAGAAAGATGAAATATTTGCCTTCAGAAATATCTCAAAATTGTCCTTAAGTATAGTGACTGAGTCGATTTGGTAGCTATCTACAACTGCCTTATCTGCTTTACAGAACTATTTAGCAGGTTTGTTAAGTCGCACCTGTCCAGGTGACATTGGTAGTTCTGTCTAGCTTTGTCACCTCAGTAAGAGCTGGAGCTCATTAGCAGCCAGGACTGGTTCCTGCGGAGCTACAGATGTGTATTCACATGTTGGCAGGATCTTTCACCACCCTGCTGTGACAAGGTCGATGCCCCACTGTTCCTGAGTGCACAATTGTGTCTGGTACTAGTCCCATCTGTATCATCACACTTGATATTTGCCACCAGACACCATTGCTGATTGTGTCAATGTGGTTGATTTAAGGAGTACGTGCCACCAGTACCAAGAATCTTAGTGTGCTCAGTACCTCAGTGCTGCTGAGTTTCATCAGCTGCCAGGTGAACATTCGGTTATTTCCCAATGCTATTTCCAAACAGGAAGCAACCAGCATCATTGCGTCTTCTAGGTTCTGGGAATAGTGGTAGAACAAACATCTCCTAGCCGTGAGAGACATAAAAAAAAATATATTTGTATTTGTGTTACTTGCCCATTCTGTGACTGTTTTTGTGAACACCAACAAGTTGCAACAACTTCACAAACATACTACCGGGTAGGTCCATTATCTTTTCTGCAGTTTAGACATGTAGCAATCTTCAGGAACATGTTACAGGTTCACACAAGCAAGTCACAACAATGTAGCTGCTTGCTAAAGCTTGGTTTGGCTTTTGTTTGTGCTATACCATAGATGAACTTGAACCCCTTAGTGCAATCTGTACACGAAAACCATCCAAAGAGTGAATAACCAAATCACTTGTTTTATTATATAGTTAATGAAATCGTATGGCTTTAACTGAATGTGAGTCAGAGTCCATAGAAGGCCCCCGACTATATAGGTTCATTCTATCTTTGATGGCCTCCATAGAACAATTATTTTAGGTATCAATATTGTGCATTTCAGATGACACAGAGATGGTATAGCTAGCCAGCTTTTGTGCTTTACTGTAGATTTAGTGTTGCATTAAGCATGATGCAATACACTGGGGCTTTGATTTCAGGTCTGAGTGGGTGGGTAGGGATGAAGGGCAGCAATGCAGATGCAGAGGTTTACTTTGGGTATCACTGATGTTAGTGCTTGAAAATGGATGCAACCATGCAAATTAGTGGTGACGGATCAATAGGTTTTTGTTTTTTGTATTGTGATTTTACTTGCATGTTTTGAGGAGTGCCACATTTAGCGGCAACAGGAAGAGAATGCTAATGTTTGTCT
Organism: Diplodus sargus; assembly: GCA_903131615.1. NCBI lineage: Eukaryota > Metazoa > Chordata > Actinopteri > Spariformes > Sparidae > Diplodus > Diplodus sargus. The sequence continues at coordinate 846,097 of CAEMYA010000098.1, read as the reverse complement.
ATTGTCAACTAATCTTTTTGAAAGACTAACAAACAATAAATTGTTCCATTTAGCAAAGAATTAAAGGACCCCATCACATGTTACCTTATCAAGGTTAGATTATTATTAATTTCACCAACCAGGTTCCCAAACAAAATGTCATTGATACACAAGAGAATCAAAACGGAAAACAATTTTAGTGGGCAAGGATGAATTGAAGAGCAAGCCAGTGGAAAGAGGCTGCGCTCTGTTTGTTTAGCAACATATACTTCTGTATCTTTTGCAGTTGCTTTACTTTATTCAAATTTTATTACAATTATCCTGATCACTGTTTTTCATTTTGAGTCGTGATGCTTCAAATACTCCAAATGTCTATCAACCATCTTTAGCAGTAGAGTAGTAACTATTCATTTTATAGTATCTATAACACTGATAACTGTAGTGCCCAGCAGTTTTAGGAAATTTGATAACCTTTCTTATGTAAAACTACAATGGTTTTAGATATTTTAATCTTCAGTAAGGACAATTGTCACAGAGAGGGTGGGGAAGCCAGAAAATGAAAGTATCCATCTGTTAGTATTGATCTTTTCAAAGAAGTTGTCAACAGTTAAAAAAAAAAAAAAAAAAACGCGCTTCACCAAGATATTTTATCCATATTGGTAACTTACTTACAATTAATGTAAACTGCAGTAAATCGCAGTGCACCACATTAACACCGTAGAAGTCTCTTCTCTGAGCTGAGCATAGTCCTCAGGTGAGAGGGCGGGAGACACTGAGTGAAATCATGAATACAAAGCATTACAACACAACAGGCAGAGAGCAATGGATTACTGAGATAGAGTGACTGCATAGGATAGGTCACTTACTGTAGAACGAGAGAGGACTAGTGGTGAGATAGCAGCAGCAGCAGCAGCACCTCCACGGCTCAGCCCATCCTCCCTGTGACAGCGCAGCGTTACGTGCTGCCTCCCCGCTCTGTCGTCAGAGCAGCCCCAGCCTCCCGCCCGCGCACAACTCCTCTCCGCTCTGCACCAGAAAGGAGCATCCTCTTCTCTCCACCCTCCCTCTTTTTCGTATCCTCTCTCCCTCTCTCTTTCTGTCAGTCGGTGTGTCCTCAGAATGAGGTTAGCAGCAGCAGTAGCAGTAGATAGAGACAGCAGAGCCACAGTTACTGCAGCAGCCAGGAGAGGCTGTCCTTCAGCTGTGCACCATCTACCGCTGCATTCACCCCTGCCCTGAGAACGCAACGCTCATCCTTGTGTTTCTCTCTGTGTTTCTCTCTCCTCCTCCCTCACCTTCTGTCCTCTTTGAATTCATCTCTTGAATTCGTCTCTCTCTCTCTCTCTCTCTCTCTCTCACTCTCTCTCTCTCTCTCTCTCTGTAGCAGTGATGGGGAAGACCACCATGTAGAGACAGAGAGGCAGCGGAGGCAACAGCAGAAAAGCAGCAATGGGAAACCACACATGGAGCGGGTCTGGACTGCAGCCGTGGTGAGCCTGAGACCTACAGGACTTGCAACCACCATCATTGCCCTTCTCAGGACCTGACCACTGGGGCTGTCCAACGCTCACCTGGATGACCCCCACTTGTATTTCGTCATCCCCTCCTCTCCTTGTTCTCTGCTGCTCTTTCTCCTCTTTTTCTGTTTCTTCTCTTTGATGGTTTTTAGCCTACTGATATCTGACAGCCTCACCTGACACAGCGAAGCTGCTCATCGATTTATCCCCTCGGATTTTTCCCCCCTTTTTAATCTCTCTATCTGCCTACTTTACCTTCAAGTGGCATTGTTTTTTTTCCCCTTTTTTGGTTGTTGTTGCCTGCATGATATCTATTTTGGATTTTTTTTTTTGATGAGACTAAGCTCATCTCTCTGTTGTGCAAGATTTTTTGATTGATCTCTAAGCAATAACAAACACTAACCTAACTGACTTGACAAGCTGACATCATGGGGGACATGTCCAACAGTGATTTTTATGCCAAGAACCAAAGAAATGAGGAGAACCATGCGGCAGGCTTCGGCTGCTCGCTCATGGAGCTGCGCTCACTCATGGAGCTGCGTGGCACAGAGGCGACGGTCAAGCTCCAGGAGGACTACGGGGGCGTTGAGGGTCTGTGCAAACGACTGAAAACCTCACCCACAGAAGGTGAGTCTGTTTATGTGTTTGAGTGGTGTGAGTGTGAATATGTGCACTGGTATGTATTGTATGAAGGATCTCATGTTGAGGAATGTGATCTCCTACTATATGTCGAACGGATCATAAGATTGATGGCAGATCTTCATCATGTTTAATGCTTGCCCTTGTGAAGCACCTGGAGAAATGCGTATGCACAGCATCAGAACGGCAGGCAGCGGAGGGAGTCCTGTTTGAGGGGACTGATGAAAATCATTCCTTGCCAGCTAGTCTTAGACCTCTTTAGTATGCATAGAAATCTCTCCGGACAGTTTAACCCCCCTCACTCACTCCCCCTCCCCCATGCAAGCCCCCCACCCTCCCCTGTCATTCTCACATCCTGTCAGCCAATCAGCCATAGCCTTAATAAGGAGCAGGTCTCTGGGGCAACATGGTGGAGATTTTGGCCACGTGGGTTGCGCTGTGGCGTCTGCGAATGTGGAATGGGCATGAGTGGAATGAGAAAGCACAAAATAATAAATAGGAAACAGGTACAGCACCTGTTTCCATTTTTTTTTTTCAGTTAAAAAACTGGAGAAGACGAACATGGCGGATATTTTTTGCTTTTTATCCTAACAGGTGAATGTTGGTGTTTTTATAACACTGCTTTTCTTCACACAGAGGGTATTCAACGAAAACATGTGGAAACTGTACAAAAGCACAGCATGTGGTACCACAGAATCCCTGCATTTTACAACATAACCACCGAAGCTTTGTCATAATATCCTCTTTAGATTATACAAACATTTATGCAGACATCTGTTGTTAAAACAGCCCAACCTTTACTTTATCTGCACATTGCATTAAGGTAGGATTTTCTATTGCTTCATCCCAAGCTGCACAAGGAGCAGACAGAAAACAGACATGTCTAATAGCTTCATCCGTTATTGAATATTTATAACAGTGGTGAAATCATCCACCTCCCCTGATGTAGGGATCATTGATCAGTATTCATGTAGTGTCACCTGTGTGACATCAGAGGTAACCTGTAACCTTATAGGCTGATAGTCACAGAAGATTGTGTTCCCTGATCTTCTCATCCAATAGCACAACTTCTAGGTCGGCTGGTGGTAATACCTGCAGCAAGACACCGGCAGAGCAAACTACATAATTTAAGAGAATCTCAGAGTTGAATAAAGAGCAAAACAAATTGGATGAAAAAGAAGCAAAGCGCTTATGAACACTGAGTAGGATAGGAGATGTGGTGCCTATTGCTCTTCCCCATATTTGCAACATTAGTGCAAAACAATGCCTGCAGTGTTACAGCAATACTGAAATGAACTTGAATTTGAACTAGCAATAAAATTATCATAACAGACATAAAATTATAATTTCATTTTCCCATTCTCATGAGCATCCTGATTAGATGCAGCAACATTATGTTTTCTCAGTGCGCTAAACGCTAATCCAAAATCACAGCCTGCAGACTTGCAATAAAACTTCCATCAAAGTAATTAAATGTAGAACATATAAACAGGACTATTGTAATTATTAAAATGCTTTCTGTTACTGGTAATCTGGTTTGTTTAACCCAGCATTTTGCCAGTACTACATTACATAATATTAAACTCAATGAATAGCATATGAAAATTCACTTTCTTTTCTTATACAATGAGTAATAGTTACTTGAAACATTTTTTTAAACATTAAGAATTCTAATATTAAATGTTTGCCAGTGCATTTTCGTATTTTGATTTAAAACTACTGCCCTCAAATTACTCTGGATCACATTGCAAAATTATTGTTCCCTCTTGTTGATATGCCCAGTGGGTAAAATAAAGATAATAATCACAAAAAGAAGGAAAGAAATGAAAAAATACTGCTCTGAGAAGCAATTCAAAACATATGTAAATGTATCGCTCTGCCGGCTGTGTTATTCAAAACACCCCGATCTCAAATGTGTGTGTGGCATTAATTATTTTGGCATTTATTGGCTTTCGCGAATGCTTTCTGTATTTTGTGCAGCACTCCCTTGAATAAATCAGGTGTTTCCGTATCATAGTTTGTCAAACAGTTTAACAAGTCCCTTGGTTTTTGGATGAGATCTTGTAAAGGCTCCTCTCCTCTCATCCCTGGCTATAATTATCAATTGTTATAATGAAACTCTCACTGGAACATTCATAAAGTGGAAACTGAGTAATGGTAACTGGTGCTATTTGCATTCATGATCCCAGGTGTTTGTTTTTATGCTTTGTGAGTCCCCTTGTGTGTTATGTGGTTGCTCCACATAACATATGTTACCTCAGAAATATGATCATGGTAATTATCCCTGAGGGTATTCAGTATTGCTTGCTGTCATCATGTGTGGTGTGTGTAAGGTGTATGTGTCCCAGGGGCCTGCGTTTGATGGTAAGAGGCCCTGAATATGGTTGACCTATTAACCCCATATACTGTCGCCCATACTAGCCCTTGCACATGATACTAACAGTTCATGAATGGTTATAGGCCATTATGCAGCATCAATGCATAATGGCTCTGTAAGTACAGAAATGCAACCAGTGAAGGGGTTGCGCCCCTGACCGTATGCATTTAGAGTCAGCAGGCAGTAGACTCCTGCTGACTCTACAGTACATAAAAACTTGGGCAGTGTTGATATTGTGATATTAAGCTATATATCATCTCAGGATCATCTTTTGGATTTTGCAATATGGCAATTTTATTTCTGGATTAAAGACTGCATTACAGTAAAGTGAAGTAATTTGAAATGATCTGAACTGTTCTACTTGTTTTAATACATGCCTTTACCTGCTTTATCCACTCATTATATTTACAGGAAAAATTATATAAAAAACTCATCAAGTTAATATTTCAAGTACCAGTTGTCATCCCTATAGTATAGGATAGAATAGAACTGAAAATCGATGTTGAGGTATTTGGTCAAAAATACTGGGTTGCTTACAGCTCAGCCGTAGTATATGGCGAACACTGTGTTTCCAAGCAGAGTAGTTGGTGAATGCGAGAGATTGAGTGCTACACTAGCTCCCACACGTGATACACATTATACACATGACTGCTATAAAGTCAGAGAATAACACGTACAAAACAGTTGCCCTGATTTTGAAAATACATCCGTTTACACTATTAATGATGTAAACATTTCTAGAGCCTAAAGAAGCTTCCTTTCTTCCTTCCTTTCACACATTTCTTCAGGCATTACTACATCCACCAAGGATGTTATGTTTTTACCAGTGTCAGTTTGTTGGTTGATTGGTTTGTTAGCAGGATTACAGAAATCTACCATACGGCTTTCCCCAAAACTCGGATCTCAGTCAAAAATTGAAAAAAAAAAGTTAGGGTGTTTTTTTAAATATGTTTAATGCATAAAGGATCTTGATGACAGAAAAATCAGGCGAATTTAGGTAGCTGGCGTCTTTCTAATTATGTTGTTCAAGTGTTTCATGACCCCAACGGATGAACAATTTTCTACACTCAAAGGGGAGGAATCTTATACATTTATGTAAAACATGAAATGGAATTAAAATTCAATTTTTAGATCAAAATTGAAAGACACATCATGACGATGACGATGACGATGATGATGGAATGAATGGCGATTAAGGGGCACATGTAATTCTATAACATGCTTGGATTCACTGTTTCTTACCTTTTAGTTTCCCAGTAGCCTGCTCTCTTGCACTGTATACCTGCCCCCAGGATGTAGTTACCTATTTGTTGCCTTGTAGGTGACTGTGGGGTGAAGAAGCTAGCGTTTCCCTCAGGCGTTCAGCAGGTGAATGGCATGAGTCATTCAGAGGCCAGATGGGATGTCAAGCTACAGCTAAGTTTCAGAGGACCGACGGCAGGAAGCTGCTTGATATATGACCTGTTTCTCTTGATTTGGGAGAAAAGACGGTTGGTGGGTGCTCCCAGTGCAGCTGTGTTCTTATGAGACTGTACAGAGTTGCAGCACATCGGTAGGTCATCCTCAGTAGGGGGGGGCAAGAAATTGCTAGAGAGTGCTCAGGGCAAAGCCGTTTCTCGAGGGTTGGGAGGATGAAGAGGTGCTTAGGGCATCGATAGTCTATGATGTTGTCAGAAAGGGAGGGCGGGAGGGTACTTAGTGAGCTCGTGCGGGAAAGGAGGAGTAAATATAGATACATGTGGAAACCACATTATAACAAAAAGTCCATCCATGCAGTGTAGACATGACGGCAAGTTTGTATAAAATGAAGTTGTATTGAAAATGAAGCAGTGAGTGTTTTAAATGTGTCACTACAAGCTTACAGTACGTTTTAAATTATAGCAATCGGTTCTGAGATTTTTGTTACATGCTTTACTGTATGCATAATAGTGTTATCATCCCCCCAGCACCTCTAAAAGATTGGCCTCATAACTGTCTTAGTCTCTTTTTTTTTTTAGACCTATTTTATAACTTCCAGTTCACTTTCTGCAGAGCTGCACATCAGTGTGACTTAACATGCAAAGTTGATGGATTGAAGGACTATCTCATGCATGCTGAAAGGAGATAGCACTATACCTATTATTACAGCAAGAACTGATTAGGCAATGTGAATTCAATCCATAACAAAATTCAGCAGTTTTTGTAATAAATTATATTATAGTCAGCCTAGGACTGTGCTATTTTATTTCCGACCAACTAAGATTTCTTAAATTTCATATCCTCGCCCTGGACCCTTTTTGTATTCAGTACTTTTTCTTTGCCCTTTACAATATCACCAATTCTCATTTCAGTCTTCTTACTACCTCCACCCTCTTACCAACTCCCCATGGCCTCCATGTTACCCTGATCCAACTCCCACACAACATACTGTACACATACCTCCACCACCACAGAGAACATCACCTTCCCCCAACCTCCAAAGGCATTTGCACTCCAACACCACCAACTTTGATTGATTTTGAAGTCCATAACAGATGCTTACCAATGTTGTGACCTCACCAAAACATTAATAACATTTACATCTCCACCTCTACTAGTCTCGCATCCGCCATTTTCTTTTCTTCTTCACACCAAAGATGAAGTGAGAACGGTTATTTCAGGCTTGCATAGCTCTGAAAGTCTCTGTCTCCGTGTATTCAGTACACAAGATGAGCACCTCGAAAATATCTGCTTAATACATGTAAAATGTATTAAGTCATCTATGACTCCCATGGTGCATTCTGCAAATGAGATGGGAATTGTTGTAAACTATTTGTACAAACCATTTATATGTATTTATATACATTAAGCAGCTTCAGTCAGTTTCACAGTGTGATGTTTGTTCTAAAGGTCTTCTCCAGGTGTGATTCACGAATGACTGAGCAATACCGCTACAACAGCAGCTGAGGCTAAATGGGTGTTTTGAAAGCAGAAAATAACACGATTCCTCAGAAAAATTGAATCAGTTAAACTAATGGCCAAAACCTATAGAACTGTTTAATGATTGTATCTGGAATAGTGAAAGCTTTTTGGAAATGCACTTTCTCGGCGTAAGAAATTTTACGGCAAACAAACCCCTAGTAGATGCAAAATTGCCATTTTAGCACTTTGATTTTTGCATGAATTATGTAAGTAAGTGAGCCTCAGATGCTGGGAGGTAGATTTTGTTAACCTTGGCCAGAACCAGTCCACCATTTCATGTTTGAAGATAAGCTAAGCTAACTGGCTTCTGGCTCCAGTTACAGCACATATTTAGTATACAAGTGGCATCTATCCTCTCCTCTAACTCTGTATTTAATCTTTATTTGTCAAATGAATCCTTTACAAATAAATCTTAAAATGGAAAATGGGAAAAATGTTTCCTCCCATTTTACGGCTCTATTATAGATATCGTCTCACTTAAAAAATCTCACTGCCGACCTACCTTTGTCCTGCCGTACCTCTCATTCCTGTCCCCTCTAGACCTCCTCCACATCAACCCATCCACCTACCCCTACTCTTTCTCTCTACCTTCCATCCCACTGTCTCACCACACCTTACCTCTCCTCTGTATCTCTCCTTTGCTCTCATTTCTATTTTGGTGTGTTGGTCGGTCGCTGGTATCCCAGTGGGCCAGTGTACAGCGTAGCCTAAATAGACCTGCTCTACATCTATAACCTTCATCATCTCTCTTTTCTACTCTCACTCTAACAATGTAACACTGCTGGAAAAAGTAGCACACGGTTTCTAAACTTCTGTCAGTCCCTAAACTAGATAGAAAAAAAGATATGATCAGAATAAAGACTTAATATTGTTTGATTTTGATTAAATATTCTTTGTTGAGATGAAGACAATACGTAACATCGACTTTCATAAGACAACAAATGTGACACAGCATTTACTTTGACAATAAGATGACTCACCTCTAGTCACCGAGCACAGTAGGCTCTGAGAAGTGTGAAAAATATCTTGCAGAAATGCCGGTGACAATCAGTTGATTGAGAACAGTTGTGTTTACAGCAGATCCCTGAGGGCACTGCACCTGAATTGCTTTATATGGCAGTAACAACGGGTGGATGGTGGCCCGATGATACATCATAAGCGCTGCCTGTATTTCTCATGGGAGGATGTTGTTGATGGTTCCTTTGCTAACAGCCGTCACTGAGGTGAACACTTGACTTGTTTATACAAATGTGACTCGATACCACACACACACACAAACTACAGGCCCTAAATGTCCGCACAAACTCAGACACATCATCGTGACTCACATACTGTGCGACTCTATTGATCTGTAAACAGCGGTTTGGATGTTTGCATCAATTTTGTCTTTTGTGACATTGATGTCAAGGACACAGATGAAGTGATTTGTGTGTGTGCGTGTGTGTGTGTATGTGGTTGGCAGAAAATGTAGGCAGAGAACAATAGGAGCAACATTTGACACATTGGGAAACAATTTTTCGACTTTATTTTTTTCTATTCCACTGTTACCCCCTCCTGCAGGTATAGTTGTCCTATTTACGTATAATTGTAGTTCCTCCTGTAATATAGCGACTGTGCTACGATTACTCTTCTCATTCCTCCTACATATCTCACTCGCTGCATTTTGTACTGCTCCCATGACGAGGCCTTTATGAAATCTATACATAACTCAGGAAACTGTTTGCCCCACGCTTCTGTCATCCGCCTCTTCACTCCCTCCCTTCCTCCTTTCCTTCTCCCTCTACCCTCTCTGTGACTACAGAGCCTGGTTGAAACACCTCTCCTGCTCCCCCAATTTCTCTTTCCTTTCCTTTTAATTTTTCTTCATTCGCACCCAGCATCTGCCTGTGTTCCCCATAATATTTTGTTTATCCCTCCCTTAAAATCAAGTCCACATTCCCGTCTGGGTGCTTCTGCATTTCTGCACCTTTCTTTCCTCTTCCTCTCCTCCGTTCTGTTCATCCGTTTGTCCCTCATCCCACGTCTCCTCCTTGCTCTCTTTCTTTTCGTGCCTCCTTCCATCCCTCCCTCCCTGATGATCATACTTATCGCGTCCTCCAGTCGCAGCACCACGAGCGCGTTCCCTTCTGACGCAGTCTATTTAATCTCTGTCCCACAAGGGATCTCTCACATGGAGCAGCCGTCTCTTTAATAAGGACAATTTCTCCTGCTCTGCAACTCCGCTCTTCCTCTTCCTCTTCCTCCTTCTCCTCCTCCTCGCCTTCTCTCCTCTCTGCCCTCCCTTCCCCTAGTGACTCTGTAAAAGGGATGGAAGAGGTAGAAAAGAGAGAGCGAGTGAAATAGGAGGCAGTGAAGAAGAGAGAGAGAGAGAGATGGCTCTCACAGGACAGATTATAAATGATACACAGCCATTTTGCTCTGTGAAGGAGCAAAACCACATCGTGGGCAGAGAGACACACACAAATACACACCACTACTCACACAGGTGACACCTCTGTAGTGTAGTAGCAATGACCTTGAGGCAGGCTTAAGCAGGGTTGTGGCACAGTAGTCAATTACTCTGCAATAGCACTCTATCTACAAAATTAAGAAGATTAAACAGGGAAAGGAATGTGCTGAAGCGGTTCAGCTAATAATGTACATGTCTTTGGTATGTCTTTAAAAAAGCCTGATTTTAGAAATGGTTAACAAATGTTTTCTTAATGCCTCTAGGTCAGTAATAACCACTAATCGGATTAAATGAACTCACATTTTGAGGTGTTACATGTACAAACAAATGTAAAAAAATGATCTCTGGTTGGTGCATATCTTGTGCCAAGGGTCTTCTACCATTGATCTTTACACATACAATCCCAGCACTCTGAAAGTATAGCAATGGTGACAAAGCATTTAGTGTCCTGTATATGTGTTTTCACCTGCTGCTGATGTCTGACTCTCTGTCAGGCTGCTTGCCTCTCGCGTCGTCTGCCGTGTCCTGTCATCCCTGAAGTCGTGGTCTTGGTCAGAGCCCCTGTATCACCTCTACTCTGCATCCCCTGTTGTCAAACTGACTTTCTGTCAGTCTTGGGGGCTGTATCCAATCCCTCTGATTTACTTTAAGTTCACAGAAAACATGAAGACAAATGCCCTTCTAAGAATAATTTACTGTACTTGCGTTTGAATCTGTGAGCTTGATAGCCTACTGCATAAAAGCCTCCACCCTTCATCAATGACGTGCAGAATTGATGTAAATAGGAAGTCATGAAAGCGTGCACCGGCTGACATCCACAAAGTTATTTAGGCTACGCTGCATCCGGATAAGCATTAAAAAAAAAAAAAACACTCATAAAGTTGTTAATGACAACTGACAAACCCTTTGTATGCCTTACTACAAAGTATGTTGCAAAGCAGTGCCAATTTCTTAATGTGGCATAATACAAAAAGATGAGCAGGTGTAGGGAAAAAAATAATAATGGCTTGCGAACATTTCCACTGGGAAGTGTTTTGAAGTGCAATCACTTCTCAGATGCTTAGGCTTTTATACCAGGGTTTGATTACTGTCTCTGGAGAAGTACACTGTGGGCTGGTTTCCCAGACAGGAATTAAACAAGGTCTTGGACTAAAACAAAATTTATATCCATTAGATGTCCACGGAAATGCATCCCTAGTCTAGAACAATAGCCTAATGTCTGTTTCAGAATTTGGCCTTTAATGTAGAAATTACCTGAATCATGTACCACTCTTTAACAGTAGTGGTATTTGTGCAGTGCATTGAGTGCATGTTTTTTTCCTATCTTTTTTTAGAAGACATCGGTCCAAACAGTAATTGAAATGTGCTTATTCATGTACTGTTTCTTAGCAGTTTTATTGAGGCAGTGCAAACTTTCTTCTATTAAATCACATCTTGTCAGAAAGGCTGTCACACATGCACATGCACAGACACACAGACACACACACACACACACACACACACAAATCAAACACACACGCAGATTGTGGACATGGCCGGCAGTGAAGTCAGCTGTCCCAAGAGATGCCTGACTGAATTAAGAGGACAGATGCCAAAAACCAGACTCTATTGGCCTGCTACCATGGAGCCTGGTGCTGACTCACAACAGTACACAGTATGTCTGCCCATGTGAGTGTATAGTACAATGTACTGAGAGAGTACACACTACATGTGGTTGCCATGGTAGATTCCAGAAATGAAACTGAGTGTAAAGCAACCCAGTGCTGCCAAAAATATGTATGTACTCAGTGCACTTTCCCTGCGAGTCCAAGGGTGTAAAGAAACATCAACCTCCACCAAGATACTGTCGAATTTTACGTTTTCAGTGCAGTGCCCCTTTCTCATTGTTTTTATATCAGACTACTCTTGCTTTGAATTTGGATATTGTAAAGCATTGTTTTTCAAGACTAGAAATTAAAAATGTTCATCCTCCAAATATAGTGTTGGCAGTTGGGGAATAGCATTTTACTCAAGGGCTCTTGAGGGACAGGACAGGTCTCCCCCACCACCACAAGCCCTACTTCTCCACCAAGTTTTCTGTGGCCATCTCATTATTTTAGCTCCTGCCTGCCTGAAAAAAAAATTCCTTTAGTAAATAGTGAATAGCTCAAAAATACAGTGCCATAGACTGACATCTCCAAAAGCTCTTCAGTCCCAGGTTGCTGTCATACATCTAAATCCAGCTCTTGTCCTCTGAAATGTCCTGTATCTGAACTGGCTGCTGGAAGCCAGGACTATGGATAGCGAGTTGACAGGCATGGTGATGCTTTTAGCTGAATATGCAGAGTCCCAGGCTATAACCGGCTTGTTTCTCTCCATGTCAGCTCTTTTCCTGAGTTGACCCCTCTCCTCTCTCTTCTCCCGCTGTGGGGCAGAACAAGGGTGGTACCACTGCTGCCAACACAGACAGACAGCATTTCCTTCTCAAGGGCACATATTCCAAACAGTCTTGGACCAGATCCAGCCCTGTGTTGCTCAAGGGGGCAAAACAGCTATCTCTCAACTTTGAGTTTCAGCATACTGTAGAGGAAAATAATCCATAACATCACAGCGGAACTGTGATCTGTTCCAAAAGAGGAACAGAGACATGGATACTGCCTTGTTCTAATGGAAAATGTTACTGTTTTTGTTTTTTGTATCCACTAAATACACACAGAATAGTCAGTTCAGATATGAAGACATCTTCACTGGGAAATGTTACCCACAACCCTTGATTAAAGTAATTAAGTATTTACTCAAAAATAGAATAAACATGATTGGACTATAATTATAATTAAACCCTATAATTCTGGATGCATATACTGATGTTGGGGTTTTCAACAGGTGAAATATGCATTCTGTATGTTCTAAGCGCTGTATTGTAGGCAACTGGACTTGCTTCAGTTTCTTGACATTTCAAGACATTTCACCTCTCATTCAGTTCTAACTAACTGGTGAGTAGTTGCAGGCTTTAAACTGTGCGGGTGTGTCCTTACAGAGTCGTTATGTCACATGTTAGCCGTTGACCAGACCGGCATTCATGTCGGTTGTTAGGGCTGGGTCGGTCCAGGTGTGAATGGGTGTTAAGCTTTCTGGGGAGTGAACTCAGGACAGCATTGCACGTGGATGGTAAGAAATGTTGAAGGCCACCTCCTCTGCTCAATGATGGTAATTTGATGTAGATGGATTCTTTCAAAGGAATGTCCCGTCTTCTTCAGATGTAATTGGACAGCAGAGTCGCGATCTCAGGAGTTGTGCCATTCACTTATAGAGGGGTTGTTTTGTTTCCCATAAGAGCAGCATAAACTACATTACTCTGCTAGTGCCTGGGTGTTTTGTCCTTAGGGTGGAAAAGCTTGTGAGGTGTAATGTCTTCAAGAAACTGAAACAAGTTCAGTTGCCTATCATATTGCTCTTATAATGACCATGACCTGCAGGACTGAGAATCTTCACCAATGTGTTGCATTCTGAGGTAGTATTTTTGAGGTAGTATTACAGAAACAAAAGGTCAACAAGTTTATCCACAGAATATTGTTCTTGTGATGGGAATTGTTTTAACTATTTTTAGACATCTATATAGCAAATGATACATAGATGAATCACACAATTGCAGGCCTTTTAATCCCATAATATTCAGCCTGTCTTCCAGTCTATCGCAACTACTGCACCATTGCAACAAGCACACGTATTTACAGGGCATTAATATGACCCTGCAAACACCGACTGGCTACTTTAGCCTTACATGAGTGGCATACGGAAAAATCAATTGTGCTGAACACCATGTAAGTACATCTGGTTCATGTCAGGAATATTAAAGGAGATGCATCCATTTGTTCAGCAGATGGAACTTGTTCAGACGGGGTTTCATGGGCTCAGTCACGTTACAGTTCAGTCAAAATGCTTGGCACATGCACGGATCAATAAGCCTTCAGCTCTCCACTGAAATTTCCCTGCAGTGTTAGCGTTTGTAAACTCTGATTGCAAGAATGTGTTGAATGATTGAAAGATTATTTTTATTCTATGATATAATCCATTAAAACATTGGGCATTGATGTTCAAATATGTTGACAAACTTGCATTCAATAATGCTGAATTGCTATTGTAACTACTGTTATATATTACATTTACCACACAGTGATCAGCACCTCTCTTGCTGTACCCCAAACAGTGTATTTTCCTTGCAGTTCCAAGCAGACAGACAATAAGGGGCACATTAGTGTGTAGATTTCCCTTACCTGTCATGACTATTTCATGACTCTCTCTGGTAGTTTGAATTTTAATAGCTGTCCCTATTGTGTCCGGAGCTTATCTGAGCCCCTGGGCGAAACCAGAGACTGACACCCAGATGGGAGACAGCAGATAGAGCACTGTCACTCTCCCTTTCAGCCTCTTGGCCCTGAACGCTCTCCCTTTTCACTCCCAAGGGGGAGGGTTGGCTGAGCATCTACTGAGCAGTTGAAAATATATTATTATTTAGCTTGAACCAATAACTAAAAATTTAGTTAATTGTAGTGTACATTAATTTATCAGCTCTAAATCTTTAGTATTAAACTATTCTTTTATTCCTGCTACTGGACTGCTAGACAAAAATACTTGTACATGTAGGTTTGATTTGTAGCCTTGAATTGGGAATTCAAACATACAGTTGTGTTCTATGTGACCCTTTTCACCCACAAACACATAAATGTATAACTGCAACCTTTTTTTTGTATCTGCAAGTCTTCGCTATGCACTCATTTTAAACTCACTCACATTAAAAATAGTTGGTGCAAATTGTTTTCATTTGTTCACAAAATGACAGCTACCGATGTCCTTTGTGAATAAAAAGTTGAATATCAATCAAAAGTTGAATAACATTGATGACTAGATGAATGAAAGACTAAGTGCTGATGGATGGATTGAAGAATGTAGGGATGTGTGGTCAGATTGGTTGATTGATTGAGTGAATGGTTGAACAGGCTGGAATTACAGGATGAGGTAAGTGACCCGGTTACACTTTGCCCTTATCACTAAGCAGCTGTGTCTAAACACGCTCGCCACTCTCACCATCTCATTCTCTTTCTTTGCCACAAACACACGCGCTCCCGCACACAACACACACACACACACACACACGCACACACACACACAAACACACACACCTCGCCACACACAGAGGCTGTAAACAGATGTCTCATTAATGTTGTGTCCACATCTAGGGCAGTTGGGCCAGCTAACATTACAGTGTTTGAGGCTCAGATGGTGGAGCAGATAAAACTAAGTGACTCATAAATTCAGTAAGAGAATCATATTTTCTCCATTGTTTTTCACTTTAGACTCCTTGCAGTAGGTTGAATAAGCACATTCATACACACACACAGATGCGTGAGCACAGTTGTTTCCACAAATGATTCTGACACAATTTTCTAGGGACAGCATCTCTTACGGACACCATTTCTTGTCAAGGCTCCTGCTAACCCTTTTTTTAACGGTGGGGTGACGGGAATTTTACCTCCAAGAGAAAATGGGAATGCTTGGTTTGATGCAATAGATCTCCCCACTACATTACATTACAAACATAACAGAATCGTTGTCAGAAAAGACTGACATGGCAAAGAGGCTTGATCTTAATATGATTCATTGTGCAGCCCTAATGCACACACGCACGGTGTATTTAAATGTGGGTCACATGCACCCACACAGGCACCCTGGACGTCACCTATGCACACAGTTTTAACACGATGGTAGCTGTTTCATGAATTTTGATAAGGACCATATGCACCAAAGCCTTTGCTCTAAATGAGTCACTGTCAGCTTGCTTCTGATTTTCTCTTCCGTGCTGCTCTTGATGTGCTACTTGCCAGGCCTCCAAAAAAGATTTCTAAGAGGTGTAAATTAACCCTTTGGGGATTCAAACTCTATCATATGAGCAGCACACACCAACCACATCTATGAGGTTTTGTGTCGCTGTGTGTTTCTTGCATAACATTACATAATCAGCTTTTTTTTTTCACAACATTATAAAATGCAAGGAGAATCGCCATAGAAACAAAAGAGCATGTGTACTTCAGGTCAGAACATAATAGCTTGTAAATTGAAGTGGGATGCATTTCTTAGTGTTTAAGACCTAAAGTCTTCATCTAGCTGTCTCTACACAATATTTTTGCCAGTACATAAGTATACTTAATATACAGTATATAATATAAAATAGGAATAATAAGTCATAATCAGTTATCCTGTGGAGAGTGGCATGTCTGTTTGTGTGTGTGTGTGTGTGTGAGAGAGAGAGCTGAAAGCTGTGTTCTCTCACTCCACTCTCTCGCATGAGTCAGACTCAAAGAGCACAGTGCGTGACAGCAAAACTCACCCACTTGTACAGCTGCCCCCACAAACACACACACACACACACAATTGCATATATTATTTTCAGCATTGCCACATACATTTAATTTAGGCTGTTGGGAGACGATTAAAAACTGCAAAGCATTTCAGCCTTTTTATGGAAAACATCAATTATGCGGCATCTGAAAAGAGTTCAACGTAGGCTCTTGTTTGTCTTGATAAAGAAAGAACTAAAAAAAAAAACAAGACCAAATGGTGCTCTAAGTGGTCAGCTGGTAGCATTGTCAAAATAAAAATGATTAAGCTCTGGGTGTCCGCCATGTTCAAACGTGAGAAAACCCTTATGTCTGCCTGGAAATGGTTGTTACTAATGAAGCCCACGCTACTTTACAACACCATCAAACTACTTTTTTTGTTTTCATTGTTTTGCTTGACAGACACCAAGAAATGACTTGTTCTACATTTAAACCCAAACACAATCTCCATCCTACTTAGACTTTCTCCCTCTTTATACTAGGTCACCTGACATTTATGTGTGGTATTTGTATGCATCGATTTGCCTTACAACTTAATTGAAAGGATTGGCGAATCACCTGCACTCAAAATTGGACTTTGGTGCATGTACTGCACGAAATTTGAAATGCTGAAGTCAGGTTTTTTGTGGATTTGATACCATATGGTGGGGTTATCTGCAAGATTATTTCTTAGCCTGGACCCCACTCATGTACAGACACGAGAGTGGTGTCAACTCTCTGCAACATACACAGATGAGTATATTTTCCAATATATTTAAATATTACTTTGGATAATTTCCCTGTAAAAGCAGCAGCCTTGCCACTGATTCTGTTTCCAGAGTTTGATTGTCTTAAATATAGCACAGTACATCTGCATTATTATATGACAGTAGTCATTTTGTTGTGACAAGCAGAAAGCATAATAGGTTGCAATATGATGTCATACACATATGAACATCCACACACATACAGTACATGCATGATGGGAAGGACATGGTGTCAGAAATTGCTTAGTGTCACTTTCCAGTCCATTACCTCTTAGATGGGCCTGTCCGTAGGGGAATAAATGATAGATCCGTGTGTGTGTGTGTGCGTGTGTGTGTGTGTGTGTTTGTGTGTGTGAGCATGCATTTGTGAGCGTGACCCTATGTCTTCTCATGAGATGAGATTCCCTCAGTTGTTTGTTTACATACAGTACAGTATGTTTTGCTACACTGATGTAACATTAGCTTGTCCTCTTAGACAGAGCATGCGTGCCCTCGTGTAATTTCAATCCTGATGGGATGCGGAACATATTGAGAGTCAGCACGCAAAGCCACATTGTAAGCTGAGCAACGCAATTCATCTTCAAAGTAAAGACAACACCAAATAAGACAGTGCTAAAATAAAACTAGAATAACCCTCCATGAACACGTGACAGAGGTTGAAACACCCCTTTCATGCTGTTTTAAATGCAGCAATAACATCAACCCCCTGCTGTGTTCCCCAAAACATCCAGCCCAACCATGATTAAGTGAGAAAAGGGGCTTCCTTTGTTTAATTAGGCCTTCATCTAACAGTGAGTGGACCTGCTGTGCTGCTGGGTGTGCCCACCCACCCCCATCACCCAAAGATTCAGTTACATTCCCCACCATCTTCTTCAAATAAAGCTGTTTATATAAAACAGCACGATTAAGCGACTTCAACCTAAACTCCAATCCAGTGACTTGTATTCAATTTTCTCCACACATTGCCTCCGCCTCGTTAATTGCAATCAAATGTGTGTAAAATTTGTGTGATACGTTTGTATGCGACCTGGCTTTAAGTTAACCTGACATGCCAGATGGTTTGTTACACACAACCATCTGGGAAGTTGTCTTTGGAAATTGCTTGGAAAAGGGAAGGTAAAAAAAAAAACGGCTCATTATCTGACAAACATGATCTAGCAAATCCTGGTGCCTCACAATGCTGCACAAGGTGTGTTCAGAATATCATTTGACGTGGTTGTCACAGAGTCCTCTTTGCTGGAAGCAGAGGCTGTAGTTTTTTTACACAGAGATCAAGCAAATACTGCTGCAACGAAGACCCCTCTGTACACAACCCATGTATATTAACACAGGCCAAATTAATGCTGCAGAGGTACCACCCCAGTGTGTGGTTTTAGATGACATCTCTTAAGCAAAAGAGGCCTAACAAGCTGAACCTCAAAGGTTGATCATGAAACGATTTCCTCAAATGGCCACTTCAAGCTGGCTCTAAAAGTGAATCAATCCTCATTAGGTCCCATGTTGAAATGCCTAACTGAACTGCATAAACAAATATGTTTACAGCCTGGTACGAAAACAGTTATGGTCACAACTATACAAGAGGTGAATTTGTATGCGATTTAATCATTTAGATAGTTTCCCCTTCGCCAATTCTAGTCACTGATCCTGACCCCTGAGCCATAGCTGTGGTATTGATGCCTTTTGGAGAATTTGGTCTTGCAAATACTATACAAATTATGTGCTTTGCTCAGCGGTTAATTAGACTTACAGACTGGAGTTGAGGGACAGATGCTGGTGTTTTGGATTCACAAGCAACCCTGTCAGCATTAACTAGCAGACAGCTGCTGGAGGGTATAGGTGGGTGCAGATGTCCGGAAGAATGATCAACCAGAGTCAAGTTTATTTTTCAAACTTTTGGGGTGTGCACAGCGAGCTCCAGAGCTGCTGAAATCCTCTGTAATATTCAGTAACTCATTCCCATTTCTTTAACTACATTCCGTCTGTGTACTTTATGAATGTACAGAGGTGATGGGGGGAACAAAAAGACACTGGAGGATAACAGAAAAAGGCACATTCTCCGGTGTGGCGGAGTTTAGTTGGAAGCAAACCAGAATACAAACACAGACACAAAAATCTTTGATGCCTGCTTGTACTCACTATCTCAGGCAAATCTTGCTTTTTGGAATCAATAAACTTCAGTCAAACTTGCCTTAGTAACTCAGACAAACACAAATGATCCCAAGATCACTCTAACAAGAATAATGCAAAGTGAAATTTGCTCCTCTTTCTGTGTGAACAAAAAAATTAGCCTGGTAGATGCCAACTAGGTGGTTGTGTTTCAGGCTTTATCAGGCACTGCCAAGATGGCGACAGCTGGAGCCACTCACTTTAATGTTCACTGGCTCTTCAAAAAAACAAAGAGTGACGAGTACAACAACATTGTCGACCTCAAGGTTGAAGTTAGCGTCAGGCAGCTCTTGCCCAAGAATAACAATGGCATAACAATGCAATGACAATTATTTACCATCCCTGTTACATGGCAGATGATCAGATCCTTGGAGGGTTAATTTACAGACATGTTCATTCACTGTTCTTCTTCTGTGAGTTAGATGATAACTGCAGATCAACAGCGGTGCAATCCTTCCTTGAATAGATTGTGTAAAAGGGGCAAGGGGGGAGTGCCATGTCATACATGGGTGAGCAAATCTAAATTTTGCAGTTGACGTGATTGGACTTAAATCTGTTTTTTTACCTTCCTCTCTCTCTCTCCCAGGTGTTATGAATGCCCTGACATATTTTTTTTCTATGCTCAGTACCTTTAAGCATACAAGTAATTAAGATCCAACAACAACAACAACAACAGTATCCATCAATGCCAAAAACAAATGTACAGGCAGATATCAAAGTCATACAGCTGAAACAAGGACAACAAGTAGATCGCTCATGTGAAAGCATCCAGTGCTTTCTTTCCCTGAACTAGCACCACAATAATAATGTATGCATTGCAGTAATATCTGTTCGATGTAACAAACACAAATCCTCCACTTGCATAGCATAACCTAAAAAGCATGGGAAGGTTTTAGTTTTTGCTGTTTATTTCCTTCTCTTGTCTTTGTTAGCACCTTCCTGTTATTGTCTGAATCTTTTCACACTCCTGTCATCCCACTCCCCTCCCTATCCATGTCATTTACTTATAACTTATACTTTTAACATCATCCTTACCAACATCTGCCCTTCTCTTACAGTTATAAAGCTCCGAGTCTTTTATGGGATAAAATGGTGTCATTATGATGGAGGTCATTCTCAAGGACACTGTGACACATTTCTCCATCACTCCATCTTCTAATAAGAGCTTGATAATTATCCACCTTTTAGCTGCTGATGGGTTATTATTCATAGAGTTACTCTACATCCAGCCTCCCCTCTTTCTCTGCTTCAGTCCATGTCTTCCTTTCTCTTTTTCTCACTCTCTTGTGCTCTCGGAGTCACACCTCAACACTCTGTCTTCCCTCTTTATTCTCTTTCTCTTTTAAAATGGTGAATGCTGAGACTACATATTGAGGCTATTGATTTGCTGCTGCAAAAGCATCAATAGTTAGCGTCGTTATGATGATGATCATCATCATCATTGTAGAACCCTGTTGCCATGGTGACTTGTTTTGGACACCGTGGCACACGGGATTGTGAAGGGGGAAAATAAGTTCAGACAGGCAGGCAAGAGGACGTAAAACCAAACGGGGGGAAAATACAGATGCTGTTTGTAACACGCTGGACATGTTAAAATGTTGTTCACACCATTATGTGAAGATTTTCTTTGAAAAATACAAATGTGATGTGTTTGCTGCTCCATAATGACGCATATATTTTACAAGGACATTTGAAGGTCATCACATCATTTCATTCTTTACTGTCTTTTCTTTGTTGGTACATACGTACATACCTGTGTGCACACGCATACACATGCATGTAGGCTCTTGGACACAAAACACACACACACACACACGCACATACTTACTTCCATATTCACACATTCTCCAAGGTTCAGAGTCTCCGGTATTTCCACTCAACGAGTGGGATGCATAGTGTTTCCATGGAGATCTATTTTTAGCCGTGGACAAAAAAGGGCCAACTGTTAAAATATGCCATCATGTTCCCTCTGACAGAAAAAAATCAATTTCCTCTCATGCAGTAAGGATGCAATAAAGTTTTTTTTCTTTTTTCCCCCCCTTTTTTTCTTAAAGTCCCTGTCTATTTGAAAACAGGATGTTAGGCAGGTCCCATTTATCAAAGCCGATTTGGATCACAGATCCTGCTGTGTTTGACAGATCAGAGCATTACCAGTCATACATTATAGAGCAAGAAGAGTGAAGAAGAGGAGGAGAAAATGTCTTAAGATAAATAAATAATTATAATTCTAAAATTCTCATTTAAACATTTCACAAGGTTAAAACATTAGTTGTGAGGAAATTAGTTGAAAGCAGTTCTGACGATCAGTTAAGAGTATATTCCAAAAATGACAAATATTAGCTGATCGTAGCTTCTCAGTGTGTGTATATGTTTAGAAATGTTTTTATATCATTAAAAAACTTAAGCTGAATTGTTTTGAATAGTTTTTTCTTACAAAACAAATAATTTAAAAAATGCCACTACTATTTTTTTTTTCTACTATCAGACAAACAATAGACAAATGAAACAATCAATCCTGAGTTGCATCCCAAATTCTAATCTTTGTATTTGTATTTGTATAGTACCTATCATCTTTAAATTAGTTTTGTCACTATGCCAAACTTCAGAGTGGCTTTTCTTGGCCCTGAACCCAGATGGCCATTTGGGAGTCTTAGCAATAATAAATGTCATAATCACAAGTTTTTTAATGAGCATTGAAAATTCAATCTTTATCCATCTAATACTCACAACCAAATATGGCCAAATGTGGTTTATCATCAAGCATGTCTAATTAGCTAGAATTCAGTGGAAAGTGGAAATTATAGAAGAGTGATTTGATGGCATGCAACCAGATTCATAAAGTAGATTAATACGTGGGATGCATTTCTGATACAGTAAATGGCTTTTACTTTATCTGCTGAGTCACCAGGATGCCCACTGTTTGTTTTAAGCCCATCAGCTGACAATTTAAAAGGGAACTGCAATCTAACGCTAATGTTAGTGCACTCATTTTTATAGGTTGACTCAAATTACCTCTCCAAAAGGCTTTTACCATTTGAACCTTCATTACAACACTTACAATAAGCTTTGATAAAATACATTACGTGTTATACCACAACTGGAGTTCGTTATCCGTTCCCATCTTTCGCTCCTGTACATTTGCTACGTGTAGTGTACTTGTTCAGGCTTCACTACTTCACTAATGGACCTTAAAACACAGACTTCTTCTGCAGTCGCCCTTAATCCTCTGTGAGATTTTGGTGACTCATCTGTGTATCGCCACAGTGTTTCTGCCCTCTCTCTCTACCTCCTCAAAAGGCTCTGCCAGAGCAGTTAGGTGGGCTGACAATATTTAGCATACAATATTTCATAATCTGGCAAATGAATCTTAAGCAGCCTTGCAATCAGAGATCCAGGAAGGAATGATAATGTAGCAAAGGATTTTCCAGGAAGCACAGAGTATTTAATGATTTGGGAGATTGATAACAGCGTAGCTAACATCTCAAGGGCATTTATAGTGAACAGAGTTAAAACATTTAACAAGGTTAAATGTCATGCTGAACTGATGCACCATCTCCCACACAGGCTTACATATCGCATGGCAGGAATGGCTAGGAGTGTGCAGTAGGTTGTATTTCAGTGTGAAATGATTGCTGCCATTATGCAGAATGATGCATTTGCAAGATATAACTAGCTCCGCTGCCTCTGGACAGATGCAAGAAATGTGGATTAGCATATGTATTTGTTTTCTAGATAAATATGTGGATGTAGAATTGGGTAGAAATACTGTATGAGTAAATGTTGTATTTGACGTGCACCTGACCTAGCTAAAAAGATACAGCTTATACATAAGCTGGACCTATAAATATGTATGTATAAATTTGTGTCCCTGCACTTCTGTGTGCATATACTGTATGTGTGTGCCTTTATGTGTGTGTTGGTATATATCTGACAAACTGGAACTGGCTAAAGCCTGATCATAAGAGCTCCAGTTTTACTGTGGGATAGTGCAAGAAACCACAGGCATGCTTGGCCAGCTTTATTACACACACACACATACAGACACACAAAGCACGTGCAGATGGTCACGACTCACAGATCCATACACACACATGCACATGCACACACATACACTGACACACACAGACATGTTTGTGTGTGATGTGATGCAGGGTGCTGTGGAGATCAATGGGAGAGCATGCTATGTCCTCACACAGAGACAATTAAAAGAGAATGGATAATGAGGCTATTTATAGACTGATCTATTTGTAACCAGGGCATTCTCCTACGTAGGAGCTGGGATTTTTTTTCTTCTTTTGAGCTTGTCCTCCTTCTGTCCTCTCCTTCTCTCTGCCTACCGCGTTATCTCTCTTTAACAAGCAAGTGAAACTAGTCTCTTTTCTCTATCTTAAAATGTTATTTTCTTGCTCTAGCTGAACACTAATTTATTGCACAACTCAGTCATTGTCTTTTCTTTACTACTCTTTCTCTGATGCCAAACGCAGATGGATCATCGGTTGTTTCCCGCAGAAGTCATCTCATAGTCATAAGCATGCGAACCAGTGTCATGCAGCAGTGATGTTATCAGGTGCAATCCAGGGCCACTCCTGGGAGACCCAGTGACGCACCATGCATGACATAATGCTGTGGTAATGTCTGTGGTTGTAAGGGGGGGGGGAGAGAGAGAGAGAGAGCGAGAGAGAGAGAGAGAGAGAGAGAGAGAGAGAGCGAGACGGTGAATACACACTCTGCTTGTGTGTGCACTCAGCAGCCAGATAATGGTGCCACAGTGAAAAGCAGCTAGATAGAAACCAATAATGTAGCTTGATAGAAATCTTCTGTGAATAATTATTTTAAGGATAAAGAGCATATATTTACATTGCTGTTATTACACTTAATGCTACCTCGAATGGATTAATGTTTGATGTAGATTCAGTGATGATTCTGATTCGCTGATACTCAGTGCAGCTATAATAAATGTGTCTTAGTACATTTAGTACAACATTAATAAGTAAAATAGTTTGAATTTGAGACAAGGCCCATTATTGCAAGATTGTGCAAATAAGATATATAAAATCAACTTAATATATACTCTGAGGTTGTAATTTGATTTCTTGAAAAGAAATGGTGCATCAAAAATGATCCACACTCAACCCTTTTTGCTCAGAACATAATTTGCTGGGATTTTAGATTGTCCCCATTACAATCTTGCATAATGCAACTGTTCATCATTATCATTGAGTAATAAGATGGTCACTTACCAAGCAAAAATGTCAGACATTTGCCAGTAACATTTCCAAATGTGAGAATTAACTAAATTTCTTGGTTTAATAGAAAAAGATATTAAATATCATTTACATTTTGCACTCTTGATCACATTAAAGAAGCAAATTTAAGATGTCACCTCAAGTGCTGGAAAATGTGTAGTGCAATTTTATGATATTATACATCACTGATTAAATGTTTAATCAGTTAATCTGAAAAAAAGAAATCAATATAATTTTACTGCTGCGACAAATCAAATTTAATACATGAACGTGACTTAGTATAGTACAGTAACAGTTGTTGCAGAAAAGTAGCCTCAATTTTCAACCTCAAAGATACAGGATCAACCAGACTCAACCTTACATTATGTCTGTATTCAACATATTGTAGAATGTAATGTATCAAACGACTGGGGATTTATATTTTTCCAACAAACCAAGAGATCAGGCCTGGAATTCCAGGAACTGCACCTTCAAAAGGCATTTCTCATATTTCCACTATATTTGCCACTAATTGCAACAATGATTGATATGCATTAACCGATGGGTTCCTAGCCTGACCGTTTTAGTGTAGTGTTTGGTAGTATTAAAAAGAATGTTGCATAACGGTTATCAACATGAAGTTAAAACTTTACAATAGCTGCATGTGAAAGGAATATTGAATGGCACTTTAAATTCAGAAGAAACAGATAAGCGCACAGAGGCTGCTGGTGCGAGGCTATAATTCTGTACTTTGGTGATCATTTTAAACAGGTCAGTTTTTCTCCTTCCCTCTTGAGCTGGTTTGTCATCAGTGAGATGGCCTACTGCAGGTTTACTGTCAGGTTATCGTCAGTTTGACTTTGTTCTTGTGCACACTTAATGTTCCCCATTTGTGTTGCGCACTTGACGTGCTCTCTCCCGCTACTGAGGATAGACCAGTTTTCTCTTGTTCATCTCTCGCCTTGTCATGCTGATGGCTGGAAAGCAGTTGTTTAACAAGTCCTTTCCCAGCCCTTAGGATAAGGTCTGAATTTAGGCTGCTTTGTGTTACAGTGCAACACAATGTATTCAGTGTGTGCTTTTTCCACAGGCGCCAGCACATGCAGCTGTTGCTGTTTTTTAACAATGTACTATGTAGTTAACTGTAGGCTTATATATTGTCTACACATATTCCAATATGTTCTCCAATATGTTCCTGTTGTTTTGTGATAATATTTCTCAAGTAATGAGATATCAGGGAATCTGCTGTCCTGAGATTAAACCTTAATACCTTTCTAATGCATATCTGAAAGAAATGAAAGGAAAGACAGTTATATTCAATTGACTACTCATTTGTGGTTATGTCATTTAGATTACAATGTTTAAACTATTGTGGAAGCACTACATCTGATGTAATTGAACCTTTTGCATGATTTTATGTGTAACAGTATAAGAATAATTTTCTGGACAGGAGTCTAAAAGTAAATTGTGCCTGAAGCCAGTGCTAAATTCTCCAGATAAAAGAGCCAAAGATATTTGTGTACAGTGGTTCATGATGTATGAGGAGGTGGATGAGGTCAAAGCACCAGGCCCTCATCTCTGGAGCAGAATTATATAAGGAACGCAGAGCCGCGGCCCACAGTGACTCAAACTGATAATTAGAGATGGTTTGTGTGTGGTGTGAGAGTGAGGAAGAGATGTGAAGAAAGTATGGAAATAAGTACTGAATACAAAGCTGACTGCAGAGTTCTGAAACTGTAAAAGGAAAGGTTTTCACCTGTGCTTTTTGAAAACTTTTTGTGTTTGGGATTAGTTAGATTTTCTTCAGTCAATTGTCGAAATACAGTGTTGTTTTTTACTCTTAATACGTCTGTAAGAATATCCTCCACACGCCACTGATGATCATTGTACAGTGATCTGATCTAACTCTTCTCCTCTTCTTTCTGTGTCCTCCTCTGTTAGGACTGGCAGGTGCCCAACCTGACCTGGACAAGAGAAAAGAACTGTATGGTGCAAACCTGATACCTCCAAAAAAGCCAAAAACCTTCCTGCAGCTGGTATGGGAGGCCCTGCAGGACGTCACCCTTATCATCCTAGAGCTCGCTGCTCTGATCTCCCTGGGCCTCTCTTTCTACCACCCTCCTGGAGAGAAAGGCGGAGGAGAGTGTGAGTGACATCACTGTGACATCACACACTCTCTTTTGACTTGTTTCGAAGTCATGAGACAGACTCAGGAGCACAGTTATGTCTGGTATCTGCACTATTGCCGAGACAAATGGCTATAATTGGCACTGGTCCACTGACATCACTTCCTCTGACATAACTGAAACTAGCTGACACACTTAGATCTTCATGTATGCACACATACTTTTTAATTGGTGAGGCAGGTCACACTTGGTTTGTGACCTGCCGCAAGAAATCAAGTGACTCATGGGGCATAGGAATATTTTGTGTGTGAGTGTGTGTGTGCACATTGTGATGGTGTTAAAAGTGTGTATTAAAGGTTAATGAAGTGTTGAGTAGAGAAATAACCTTGAGCTCCCAGTGCCCATACATCAGCCTTGTGAGCCATGAAACAGGAAATGAAGACAGAGACCATAACGAGGTGCTGAGTCAGCAACATCAGTCACTGCTCCCAGCATTATCACAGTAATGGAATTCAGCTGCGCAGCCGAAGGGACCAGTCATCAGTTAAAAGGGCTTAAAAAGGTAGAAATACCTGAGAAAGAAGAAGTAGTTACCTCTGCCCTCTTTGCATGGGTAGTTAATCAAATAATTCCCAAGTTAGTATAATTTTAGGTTATTGGTTAAGAGTCAGTGAGTAAATAGATGATGCACTCAGCCAAGTAGCTAGGTAAATGTATTGTTTAATTGGCCAGTGCTTTTCTCTTTATACCTAATTTTCTTTGCATCTTCTGAGCTGTGTCACGTTACAAATGTTGCTCCCTGCATCACCAAGTCGGAGTAAAGCAAAAGGATTGTTATGCTGATAACTGCTTCCATCTACAGATACTTAAGGCAGAAAAGGTGCTAAGATGAAATTCTCTTCTCATATGAATGCATACAAATAAATGTGAGTAGCAGTGTGATTCGGAGAGATTTGAATGCACACCACTTACATTACCTTATTCAGGAAAAGAACCAGGGAGGAGAGATGGATATGAGGTTACAGGGATGTAAAGATGCTTTTAGAGTGGCTCCAAGAAACAAAAGAGCCCAACTGAAGTACCTTTTTAAAGACTGATAAGAAAGTGATTGAGTTAAAGAAGGATGAAAATTATATAGTGATCAATAGTCATAAATGTTTAATATAATGAAACATTTATAGCAATGATCATTTGAATATTGCTTTTAAAGAGCAACACTGATGTAAACTATAGTAAGATGTTTTACGGCTGACAGACTAAAAAATGAGATGACACATCTCAGAGGGTTTTTTCCAAATTGACAGTAAATCTAACCGGAAAATCTTTTAAAAATTGACTTCAAATTTTATACAACAATAATCCAGTAATCAGTATTTAAACCTAAGGTAGAAGAAAAATGTAAATGAAAAATCATTAAATTGGAGCCTATAAAATCTATGTAATGAAATGTCTTTTTAGCAGAAATTCACAGCATCAACACATACATGCATACACAAGCACACATCTCTCACTCACTCTTTTGCTGTTCTGTTTATTAATAGGTCAAAAAAAAAGAAGCTGGGTCCAGAAATAGACGGTGGTGGGATGACTTAATTCTCATTTACATATGAATCAGCCTGGCTGCAGTTGAATGAGGAGGCTCTTAATTGCGTCTGTATCAAACACACGACATGCAAATGAACAAAACCCTGAAAAACATGAAGAAAATACTGAAAGTAGACACAGAAACCAACATGGTTTGGCAGTGCGTCCAAACCAATTTGTTGAACTGCCTTTGAAGCTTATGGACATGCATTCAGGCATTTATAAGGCACCCAGTTGTGGAAGTTACTCAGTCAGCTGAATTAATTATAATATTTTGTGCTTTGTATGGCCTGGGTGTTTGAGAGCACAATGCTGGCACTTCAGCACCACGGACAGCTACAGAATCGCTACATGGTTGTGTGTGTGTTTTGTCTGCGAGAGAACAGAGTTTGTGCACACATTTGCATTTACTTGTCTGAATACTAAGAGGTATATAATTAGAACCATGGACAGCATTTACTGTGCTGCTATCAATATGCTGCAATGACCAAGCAGGACAGGCTGAACTCGGTTAAAAGAAACCAAACAATGATCTTAATGGAAGTAGATTAGTTGTAAATCTCTAAATAATGAGCTGTCACTTATCGAAATCAGGAACTCCCTGACAAAATACGATTAACTATGGAAAATGCCATTTGAAATTAAAGACTTGGATATTGGACAATGTAATATAACTAATGGCATATAAATAGGCATATTCAGACAATGTAAGGAACAACATTTTGTACATAATATGAAATAAATTGTTAAATGAATGTGTGTTGGTACTGCTGGTCTTCCAGAACAAGGAGGGTGTGTTCTGTTACTTGTTTCAGTGTATCTAACTAAATATCATATTGATTGTAAAGCTTCTATAGTTCACCAGAAAGTCCAAAGTGCTTCTTGGAGTCTAGTTCTTGGTTAAACCAGACCATGCATATGTAATGTCTATTATATGAGGTCTGCACTAGTTCCCTTGCGAGCTGCAAGTGTTTTATAGTCCAAAGCAAATCACCCCACTGTGGGCTTTTGAAGTCGGCTAGCCAGGAGTGTAGGGCACAATGGCTCCTAGAGTAATATATGAAGCAGCACGAGGAGGACTGGGAATAGGCCTTGTTTCATTCCCAAATATATCCCAGTCTGTGAGTGAACAGCCAGAAAACTGCAGGGCTTTTATTTGAAGTAGAGCAAAATGATTCAAGAGGCGAGAGGAAGTGAATTCTCTGAAGGTCATATTCAGCCAGAGTTCATTGGATTTCAGAGTTGTCTTTCATAATGCACCCATTGTTCATAGGCAGAGAAATTGCACATATGCTTGTATTTCTACTATACACACATGCACACTTTTGGCACACACAGTCACAGTCGTGTTTGTCCATATCTTTTCAGACCCTAGTTTGAATGTGAGCTTTGATTACTTTCCCTATGTCTCTTTATTAGGCAGAGTTCCCATTTTACATCAGTAACAAGTACATATACCTGTGTATTACATTTTTGATTTAATATCTAGTGTGTTAGTGTGTGTGTCAACAGAATACTATGTGCATGTATGAAAACATAGTGTGTTTGCAAATGTATGACATGTAAATGTATGTTCTCCCCCCTTCTTACTGTCACTGTCACCACGGTGTAGCGTGTGGTGTGGCAGCAGGTGGGGTAGAGGATGAGGGTGAGGCGGATGCCGGCTGGATCGAGGGTGCAGCTATCCTGTTGTCGGTAGTGTGTGTGGTGCTGGTGACAGCCTTCAATGACTGGTCGAAGGAGAAGCAGTTCCGTGGGCTGCAGAGCCGCATCGAGCAGGAACAGAAATTCCAGGTTGTCCGCGGCAGCCAGGTCATACAGCTGCCTGTGGCTGACATATTGGTGGGGGACATCGCACAAATCAAATATGGTAGGTGTGAGGAGGTTGTCAAACTGTGTGTGTTTGAGAGAGTTTACTCAGTTTAATCAAATATCTTCTCGGTGAAAGTTTGTAGTTCACAGAAGTTAGAAACTGTAAGATGCAAAATACCGTGGAGCTATGAGCTCCCCAGAAAGTCTCATTTGACACAAAACCTTATGCATTGACTAATTTTTAATTTCAACCATGGCCTTGATTGAAACATCTGAGAGTTATTTGTCTCTTCTCCGGCCATGATTGGCTTGTCCATTGTTCTGACTGAAGTCATTTTCATGGTTCAGTAGCTGAAAATAGACTTCCACCTAATTTCCATTGGGGGATTAAAGTTAAAAAGTCTACCATAAGCAATTAAAGATATTCAAGCCACAGTATGTTAATGTTCAGAAAAGAATTAGGTGCAAACAGACACTTATAGAGGGTAACACGCGCATGTCCTGTCTCTACCAAAAATATACCACAGTGGTCAGTAGCTAAAACTCTAATGAGTCGTTAAAGTTTGCTGAACTGTTTTGCTATGTGAGGTGATATCAGTCAATCCCACAAATGTAGATACATCTTCTGAAGATAGAAACTGTATTTCTATTTCTGCAGGTGATCTTCTTCCTGCGGATGGAGTGTTGATCCAGGGCAATGACCTGAAGATTGATGAGTCATCACTGACCGGAGAATCCGACCATGTCAGGAAGGCTGCAGACAAGGATCCCATGCTGTTGTCTGGTATGTTGCCGTGATATCTATCATGTTATGTTAAGGTGGGGAACAAAAAAAAAATGCGGAGGAGACTCGACTGCAGACTCTGCACATTTCCTCTTACGTGTCACATGTTCACCCGCCTCTGTCAAAATGGCTTACTTGAGATTGAAGTTAGCAACTTCAGAAATCCCATCCCACACTACATGCCAATGACAATGCCAATGACAATACATTTTTTTCGTTGTCAAAATAAAAAAAAATCTCCAATGAGCCTACAATTACTTTTCTGACATTTTTCACCCAGTGGGCCAGTTTAAATGTGTCATCACCAAAACTCAGTATGAGAGAAAAAGGCGAGTTGGCTTGTTACACCTTCTAGTCCTAATGCTACAACCCTGCATTTACATCCACTGCCTTCAAAATACACTACAGAAATAGAAATACTAGATATTTGCATAATAATCAGAAACTGCTGTGAAAGTCATGGTGTAACCTTATTCAAAAGACAATAGGTTGTTAACTATAATCTTAATATCAATACAGAGGACAGCCTCGAAGACACTGTTTTTATCTGCTTTGCCATTTTACTGCTTTAGTGTGTAGTATGCTGCAGCTGAGACTAGAATTTGCAGCTGTAGGATTCTTAGAAATGAAGAATATCACAGATAACAGAAACATGGGTTAATCTGATCTCACATCTTAGTGTTTTTTTCCTGTGGATAATTAGCTGTGTGCCTTTTTGCTGCCTCCTTTAATTAGCTTCACAGTCACCCACAATGACTTATTCTCTCAAAGGTTAATAATGTTCTCTGTGTGTGTGTGTATTCTGTACATATACACAAGCACAAAATTGGAGCACAGTGTGCACATCTCTGTGTGACACATTTTTACAGCTTTTGGCTCACTACTCCATTGGATTTAAAATAAAACTGTCCATGAGAATAAAGTGCTGACTTTTGGCTTTAATAATGTTTGAGGAACTCTCTCTGTAGGGTCAAATGTTGGAATTGTTGCCTTTAAGATATATGAAGAAGTTCTCCAATTTTACAGTCAGTGTACCGGGACAAGGATCATAAAAATGTTGAGCGAATATAAAACCAAAGAAAATGTTTTCTTAAGAAATACTGTACTATACTTTATCATGACACTTAAACATATTGCTAGCAAATAAATAATTACACTACCCACAAAAAATGATTTTGTGTAATTTCACCCATTATTCATAGGAATGATGAGTTTAGATTGTTTTTAGGAACCAAATAGGTCAATTCATTAATCTCTGTATTAATTCAGTTCCTCTAAGAACATTTTGAGATGGAGGCTGTAACATAACACTGTGCCCTTTTTTCAGGCACCCATGTGATGGAGGGTTCAGGGCGCATGGTTGTTACTGCCGTCGGTGTCAACTCTCAGACCGGAATCATCTTCACCCTGCTGGGGGCTGGCCCAGAGGAGGAAGAGAAGAAAGAAAAGAAAGGTCAGATCATTACTTTATTAAATCATCACCTTTTACAAACATGCCCCATAAAATCTTTCTGCTGTGGCTTCAGGAGTACTTAGGTAATTTGTTTTTTTGTCAGCGTTGCTTGGCAACATACCCTTGAATAAGCTTTTGTCGTTTCATTACCTTATGTCCTGAAAGTCTGCGTATGTTCATTGCATAATATCAATGTTTTTAACTGTCGTTGTTATCAGAAGGGTTTTAAACACTAAGCACACAAATGTCCACCTGCTTTACTCGTGAACTATATGGACCTTTTGTAGGTATTTGTAGCACAGTGCACTTTGCTGAATGTGTGTTAATAATGTATGAAAAGAGTATTGGTGGAACACTTGTAAGCTGCAGTATCCAGGTTGTGTGTAGTTCAGGTGCATCATTGAACTTACTCTCTTATCCTTACAAATTCACCTCGAAGGAGGGGCAGTAGAAGATGGACACCAGAATACAGGTAGAGTATCACCTTTCTCTGACCCGTGGGATTGGTACTTGATCCTTTTCTACCTTTAACCCCCAATGATCTCCAGTAAACCACCGTTACTCCTCACCCCTTTTCTGTAACCAAGCACCCTCGCTCCAATTTAATTCCTCACTTAAAAAGAGAAGCCCCATCGTCACAACACTGCATCTTTTTAAGTGTTGACAGATGACACATTTCACATGCATAATCCTCTCCCCGTTATAACGAGCACTGCACTCATCAAACTAACTAGCTAGCATTCAACATCGGTCGTGTTTCATAGACGTATTGAATGCTATGAATAAACAAAGCCTGTCAGACTCATGTCATTTCTGTGTTACAGAACAATATGACATGAGAGCGACAGCCTTGCAGGTATACAACACATGTACCAGCAGTAGAGAGCTGACACTATAAGCTTTTGTAAGATGTAAGAACATCTCACATATGTACATACACATATTTAACAGCAGAAGTGATGTGTTGCCGCTGTTACCAGTGCCTCTTGTGACAGCTCTGTAAGTTTCCCAGCAGTTTGCATGGATAGCATCCTGTATATTTTGAGGCATTTCGCTTCAGTGCCATCTCAGAATTGTCACATTTATACAAGGTAACAGTAACAGGTCATCGTCTGTGGACGACGCTTTCTTCCTCTGATCTAAACTCTAACAAATGCTTCATGTGTTCTTGTTTAGACTTATAAGTTGAGTCGTTCAACAGGATATGTTTGATCTGGTGGCAGTTATTTTGTTGTAAATTTAATAAATCTGACCCTTGATCCATGATTTAGAGTTTTACTCCAAATTGGAATTTTATACGTTTCACTGGTATTTTCTTACAAAAAGGATTGTATCATACAACCCACACTCAATACCTTTAGGCAGCTAATAGTTTCGGCTAAATGCAGTCATATAAGTCTCTGGGACTTAAATCGTCAGGATGCTGTGTGAATGCAATTGCTTTTCAATACGCTTAACAAATTGTGATGAAACTCAGGACACAACTCAAAAGGAAACATGAAAAGCGGTTTCTGACCTTTGGTTACAGTTTTTCCCCACAGTTAATCACAGTTTATGTGACTGCTGTCTAAAACATGAACAGATTATTGCGTGATTTGCTTTTGAAAACCATAACGGACTTTATGATTTTCACTAGTAAAGGACATTAGCCTCATCACTTAAGCAGTTGGCACATGTGTATTTCCCTGGCTAATACATTTTTGTTTACTTTGCAGGAGAGTTTACTTTCAGATTTGCTATGCAACACCTTTTAGCTTATTTGTTTCAGATTTTCTGCTCAAATTATGATTTTGTGATGCTATATGATATTACATGAATAACATGGTTAGAATGAACTCCATATTGCAATAAATTAATAAAAACTACAATGAATATCAATGCAGTATATCACACAGAACATAATATGATTTAATCTGTATTATTAACTATGCATGCAAAATTACATACAGCACATTGCATTTAATGTATCGTATACAGATATGTATAAAACAAAAGGTGGCATTTTCAACCGACTTACAGTTGGTTTGTCTATTTTGTAGCCCTGCTTGCACATTTTTGGTTATATTTCCATATATGTTATGTTCAGATTTCATGTTTCATGTCTGTTCAATGTCACACTTGTTTATTTAATTGACACAATACTCAGTAAATCATTTTAATCGCATACATAAGGTGACATCAATAAAAATACATCACAAATTTCAAAAAGTAGACTTTAGTATTCACATACATATGCTGAATCTCTTAAATGTGCTATAACCATGTTATTTCTGTTCATTGTCTTGTGTGTGCATGTGCGCGTGTATGTTTGTGCGTGGACGCCTGTGTGCGTGCGTGTGCGTTTTTGTTCATTTGTGTTCGGCCTTCATTGTTACTGGCTAGACTGCTCCCATCCCCCTATCCACCCCATCGCAACTATAGCCACGGATGGGGCTGCAGGCATTAATGCCCCTGGCAGTGCCAGCCTAATTAATGGTAGGTTGACAAAACCTCTGATCTCTGACCTCTTTCTGTCATGACTTTTCACTTACCTTCTCCATCCTCCAACTGCCTCCTATCATGGGAGCTCACCTTCCGCTCTACCTTTTTTGTTCTGTTTTCAGACCCTTTCGTACCCATGCTGTCACTGCATGTCCTCTGTAGTCATAGAAATTAGTCTGGTGTTTCTTTTTCTTCTCTTCATGCTTTCTTTTGTCTTGTAATCTTTTAACGTACATGCTACATAGCTGTCTCAGAAACATTTGTAATTACTTAAGATATATGTATTTTTTGGTTCATCTTTAAACTCATTATTCTAAAAAGTAGTCAAAACCTTTTGAGCCTTTTAAGCAAATCATTCATAGAATGATATTTCGTGGAGGTGTGTAAGGTTAACACTAATGAAGTCTTGCAACATTTGAAGTGGGTTGTCTTTAAAGGACTGTTTAGTCATTTTGGGAAATACACTCATTCTTTTTCTTGCTGAGAGTTGAAATGAGAAATAGCTCGGCTCATTTTCCTCTCTAATAAATCAAACTAGAACAAACAAGATGTAATCAGTTAAGTAGTGAACTTTAGAGGCCCTGGTAGGTGGATTTTTGTTAATGCAAAGCTAAGCAAACAAACTGCTGGTGGTAGCTTCATATTTTTACCATACAGGCATGAGGGTGGTATCAATCTTCTCATTCATCTCTTGGAAAGAAAGCCGATAAAGAAGCCTCTCAAAATGTATTAATACTCCCTTAAATTGTGCCTATAGTGGCTATTGTGTTGTATAATGATTGTCATATTAGTTCATATTTCTGACAGTAGATAAGACCTTAGCTGAAGAACGGTGGCAAATCGCACTGCAGGGCCATCTCTTTTCGTTGGGTGTCCTCTGAGATCACTTAGTGCAAATCTTCCATTTCTGTGTTCGCTGGACAAGATGCAAAAAGATTAGCTTCATTCATCGTAGCACTGGGCTCTCTCTTATCTTATCTTTTTTTCCCTTGGGGAGCAGCCACAAAATGTTTGTACTCAAGGCAGGAGGGGCGTGATTTGCACTGTAATGATGACCTTGTGCTGTCCTGGGCTGGAACAGAGCAATTTGTCATCTTCAGCTTTATTGTGACTCCAGGGAACTGACTAATGTGGAAGTGGAGGTGAAACGAGTCATTTATTCTCCACATACATGCCGAAGATTCTGGAAAAATTCTGCTCTTTCAGCTCTACCTGAGTCTTTTTCTCTGTGACATTTGAGTACAAAGCACTTAAAAGACACATTCTGTGCAATTTCTAGCCCGCCTACCACTGAGACAAACAGAGCATATCTCTATAATTATAGCCTGGGCAGATAATGGGATCAACACTGCAGTGTATGATAAATGGTTTCTTAATCATGATGTCTTGTTTTGGAATTATTGTGTGTACATTTGGTTTGAAAGCACAGGAATCTTGTAACTTTTAGTTTTATGTTATTATCAGCCGCCAGGATGATATATACTGTATGATATATGATATATACTGTATGTGTGCTTCAACTCTCAGTGGCTCGAATAAACTAACCAACAAGTTGATTCTATAATTTAAAACGTTGTTTGAATGAAACGCACATTTAAATTAAGTTCCATCCTTGTGTAAGCAGAATCCTACAGCATCATAAATTCACTGTCCCCGAACTTAGATTTCGATTTTCCTCCAGTTGTTCTTATGTAACTTCACAATGTGGGAGGCTTTTCCTTCAGGCTCCCTCTCTCTCTCTCTCTCTCTCTCTCTCTCTCTCTCTCTCTCTCTCTCTCTCCTTCCCCTCTCTCTCTCTTTATTGTTCACATCTCCAGTCTGTCTTTCTCTAAGTGTGTTATCTTGCATGTGCTTTCTGAATTTTTTCCTCTTACGCATGCTGTCTCTTGTTTGTTTGTTTGTGTGTGTGGTGTGTGTCCGTGGTGTT
Organism: Diplodus sargus; assembly: GCA_903131615.1. Lineage (NCBI taxonomy): Eukaryota > Metazoa > Chordata > Actinopteri > Spariformes > Sparidae > Diplodus > Diplodus sargus. Next base: position 809,518 of record CAEMYA010000098.1, on the reverse strand, counting down.
CTCTATTTCACCATCAGTGTTCAATGTAATGCTCTATCTACTGTATGTCTTGATATCATATTTTATACCCTGACAATTTGACTCATATTGTTGATAATGTGTGTGGAATTACCTGTGCTCATATCGGTCAGGATAATTTTTTTTTTTAAGTGTGTGCAGTTTTTTTGATGTTGTAATCATTTAGCATAATATTAATGTTACACACGATACATTTTTGTGTCAAAATATTTTTGTTTCAGAAAGAATACATTAAGCATTTTTGAACTTGATAAGTTACTTGTGCAATAAAATAAAGTCTATTAAAGACTAATATCCTCCCACTTAATAGAAGAAAATCTGCACACTAGGTATTCGTCGTTGACTCTTGGTTATATTTTGTTTTATTAATGTCTTGCAGGAAGCTATAGCCTAGATACATTAAATCACTTTCACATCACAAGCCTTTCTATGTGACTGTCACAGAGACGTTGTATTAAAAGTCATTTTCCTGTCTCCCTATGTGTGACTTTTGGTTCTCACTGTGTGTGTGTCGTCTCTGTGCTGATAATTTGTTGACTTGTCTGCCTTGGTTTTTTTGTTGTTACTGTCTTGTATGTCTCCATCATAGGTAAAATGCAAGATGGCAATATGGAGAGCAACCAGATTAAAGGTAACCAAACCATATCTTTCACTCTCTCCTCCCCTGCCTTCTCTCCTCCTCCTCCTCCTCCTCATCTTTCCCTTCTATGGTGTGTGGTGTAAGCTCTGGGTCAAATGCTGGTGGAAAATCCTCCACTGCTTTATTTATTTCAGCCTACATTATATTCCATACTCTTAATACCTTCCTGTCTCTTAGATTATCATGCACGGCTAATTCAGCGTAGGGATTTTAGCAGAGTCTAAAGCAAATCCTAGAGAAGTGTTTGACCCAGGTTTTACCTCCAGTCATATTAGGGTAGAAAATCCCTCCTTTTCACTCTGTCTGTCACTGATGTGTTGTCCCTGGTCTGTCGTTCTGTTGTTGTACTTGTTGTGTTGTTGACTTGCCTTGTTCTCTACAAGAGAACAGAAACCTGTCCCACAACTGCCTCACAGAGACTTGCCTTTTTTCCATCCAAAACACCCAAAAATGTCCTCTTGGTTCTCTCTGCAAGTTATATACCACACCCTGCTTCCCTTGTACCATTGTTTCATGAATTGTATCCCAGATGATTTGACTTCAATTGTCTGGGATTAAAGGAATACAATCACATTTTCATGGTGTAACTACATAAAGGCTTATTTTTATTATTGTTAATCTGTCATTTTAGTCTCGGTTTGCTTAACAGTCAGACATTTAAAGATGTAATATTGAAAATTAGCAACACCCTCACCACTCTATTTGGTCTGTTTAACAAGCAAGTCTACTAGTCCATCTACCAAGTCTAAGCATTCATGTCCTGTCAAAGTATGTTTCCTTTCTTAAAAAATAGGATGGCAAGATGGAAGAACAGACACAAAAGGTTTCCCCAGCAAAGGGGCTTTATAGACCTTAGCATGATGACCACAGTCCCATTCAGCGGCTAGAATCTAGACCGAAATGTAGCTTTCAGAAGATGAACCTTTGTCCTGAGCTTGTATTACATTAGTGTTTGCTCTTGTTCTTGTGCTGCGTACAGTTGGATACAGACACTTTCTGTCTAGAGTCATGGGGGTGGAGGAAACAAAATGCACAACCAGACAGCATGACAAATGTTCAACATTAAAAGGTTTTTTGTGAGCGTGCCTCATTGTTACTGGGAAACTGGGCTGAAATGATTCTTGGCAATGGGTTACATTAACAGAGAAGCGCTGTACTGTGTGTGTGTGTGTGTGTGTGTGTGTGTGTGTGTGTGTGTGTGTGTGTGTGTGTGTGTGTGTGTGTGTGTGTGTGTGTGTGTGTGTATGTGTGTGCGTGTGTGCGTGCGTGTGTGTGTGTGAGAGAGAGAGAGAGGGAGGGGTAGAGAGATGGAGATGGTGAGGTAATTGGTTTTACAGCCTGAACAGTATTTTTATTAAAAAATAATAAATAAAGACATGTATGATACACAAAATGTATGATCACATTCATGTGTAAGGTGTAAAATGGGGGATTTCAATAAGGATTTCCTGCCAATTATATTTATGAGAGATGAGCTTTCAAAAATGTTGAGTTCATTTTTCATTCTGTTGATAGTTTCTCATGCAGTTCTGTGATCATAATATTGCCAGAACAGAATACTTCTTCACCTTAGATGTCTACACTCTTTACTTCTCCAAGGTCATTTAAGACTGGTCTGCACAGTGTTGTCAGAGTAAAATGAAAACACATTAGAAAAGACCTACAGATTTTTTATTTTATTGTTTTAAACTATACTTTTATCCCCTTTCCCTTCATTTTTTTTCATTTCTTGTCTTGTATTTTTGCTTTTGTTTATCCTTGTAACTGAAGCGCAGTGAATTTTCCTTTTAATGCGTGAAATGTGCTGCACTGTATATAAGGTTTGGTGTTCCTCACTCTTTGCAAATACTAAGCAAGTTTCTAGATTATCCGTGAACATGAGTTGGGCCACGGGTGTAGGACTACTGATTTATTCCTGACTTGCCATAGAAATGTGTCTGTGATAAGATAGTGTGAATGATAAACACAGTGTTTTCTTTACTACAGCCAAATAAGGCCTACAGTATCTTCAAATTTTACTACATTTCCTGTACGGAAACAAAGTTCACCACCTCTTTGATTTCACCATGAATACATGCAGGGACATCTTGTCATGGGTCGTCATGTGATCTCTTCTTGGTTGTTAATCTAAACTGTATGTCTGCACTGAATGTGTTCAAGCTAGTGTAACACCTGAGTGTTGAAGCCTGGCTCCTTGCTCCTCTTCGCTCCCTCAGTCTAATCTACCCTTCTAACGCCGCTGCTGTCTGTTATTTTGTGGTGTTTACAGTGAAGAAGCAGGATGGAGCAGCTGCCATGGAGATGCAGCCTCTGAAGAGTGCTGAAGGCGGAGAGTCCGATGAGAAAGAGAAGAAGAAGGTGTCCGTTCCGAAGAAGGAGAAGTCTGTGCTGCAAGGGAAGCTGACCAAACTGGCTGTCCAGATTGGCAAAGCAGGTACAGCAAATTGCACACAGACAAATCCATTACTCAGTCAGGCCGTATAGTCACGAACAACAAGGTACTGAACCGTCATCCTGTCCATCAAAGCAAGATGTGGCAGTGACAAGGCTTATTGGGTGCTTAAAGCAATCAGAGCAGTTAAGAAGAATGCTGAAGTTTTTTAATTATGAAGAAAAGCCTGTTCATTTTAGTTTTTTTTTTTAAATCACCTCTCCTCTAGGGACTTGCTGAATCATTGTAGTGGGAACAACTGAGACTGCATTATGCAGCTCTTACACTTGTGCAATTTTACAGTCCTTACATTACATTTATTTACCACTTTTATCCAAAAGCAGCGTACAGTAAGTGTGCACCATCCGTGCCATGATCAATTGTTTGCAATTTAATTTGAAGCAATTTATAGCAGCATGGAGGTGATGTCTAAAACACTTGCACTGGGTCTGTAGCAGCAATCATTTTTAGTAACAAGTGCCCACATGCCAGCATGCCCACACTGTGGGTGTCCTCGCAGCAGCGAGATAGTAGGATTATTGTTAAAGATGATAGCCATGATTATTACATACCTAAAATACTTCATGCAAATATGCAAGGGTTTTTGGATCATTCTGGAGGAACTGTGTTTCCTAAAAAAATCTACAAAAATGCTGCCAAGATTTTCTTTGAGGAGCTTTTTTTAATCTTAGTAAAAGTTAAGGGTTTCATTTTTCTTTTTCTTTTTTTTTGAGAATCCCTTGAAGAAGTTTATACAGTGTGTTGTTACATCAGACTGTTGGTCTGAGTGATGGAATGAGGACGTGGTGTCAGAACAATAAAATCCCATGGATGGATTAGCATACAGGCAACATTTTAAGATCATATGGCCTTGCTGCAGGTCTGGCAGAAAACGTTTGTACTTAATACACTTCTGGGCCATGTGTGCCCATTTCTATGTCACTGTGGCTTATCTGCTCTCTGTCCGCACTTAATAAGCCATTAGCCAATTAGCTTTCAGAGAGGTAATATAGACTGCACATATACTTAAAATGTGAATATTGTATAGTTTGCTGAACTTGCATTGTTACTTTGCATCTTTATGCATCAGCCCCTGATACTGTAAAGCAGCAGGTGTCACAGTATCACTACTGTGTATGAATGCACAAATCCACACAAGCCATCATACTGTCATGCAGAGGGATTTATAGGTTATCGGAAGGAGGGATCGGTCCAGTCTTCTCCCTTGTGGAAATTAACAACACCCTTAGGGAAGTAAACAGTCAGCTGCAAGATTGTATATCCACCAAACTAAAACTAATGCAGCTTAATACAACAGTCCTGCAATAAATCCTCCATTCATGAAGGTGATAATATTCTGTTTTTTTGTTAAAAATATTTTTGGAGGTGTTTTTTATACACAGTTGTATTGATTCTTTAGAAACACATCCTTAGCATAAACAAATATCTGTTAATATATATTTATTTATATTATATTTTATATATCTATCTAAAGCTCTCTATATGAATGTTATGTTTTATAGTTGGTTTAATGTTGGTTTGAATAACTTGTTGCCTCCTTTTGTGATGAGGTTGACAAGATTGTTATATTTTAAGTTGACAAGCTTCTGGAAACAAGGCAGCCAAAGCTCTGACACTGGCACACATACAGTACATGTAAAGCATACATACTGTATACCTGTTAATTGTCAAACTTGACATCCATAAAGTGAAACTCCACTTAGACTCAACTTAGACTCGACTTCAACGAAACACAAACATCAGTGTCCAATGACAATATTGATTCTATTCAATCAACTTTCATGATATATCATACCGTTTGTATGATTTCTTTTTCCAGGTTTGGTCATGTCGGCCATCACAGTCATCATCCTGGTCCTGTACTTTGCCATTGACAACTTCGTGCTGCAGAAGCTCCCTTGGATGACCGAATGCACTCCCATTTACATCCAGTACTTCGTAAAGTTCTTCATCATCGGTGTGACCGTGTTGGTGGTGGCCGTGCCAGAGGGGCTGCCGCTAGCTGTTACCATCTCCCTGGCTTACTCTGTCAAGGTGAACAAACACATGTAGTACTGCCTTAAAAGCTTATTTAATCCAAAGCAGCAAACAAAAGTATGAGAAGCGTGTTCTGATGAGCTCATTCAGGCCTTCGCAAAGGTCCGATTTGAGGGCAGGACATTGTGGAGTCTCATTCCCAAATTGTCAAATACTGACACCTAGGAAAACCAAAACGTCACTTTTTGTTGACCTGGGACAACCATTTAGACCTTTAAGAGTTAAAGTATTTGAAGGTATTTTCACCCATGCATTGCAACAGATCCTGATCATCACACTGTTTTCTTTCCAACAGAAAATGATGAAAGACAATAACCTGGTGCGTCATCTGGATGCTTGTGAAACGATGGGCAATGCTACAGCCATCTGCTCTGACAAGACCGGCACGCTAACCACCAACCGCATGACAGCTGTGCAGTGTTACATTGGAGATGTGCACTACAAAGAAATCCCAGATCCTGGAGCTCTGCCACCCAAAGCACTGGATTTACTGGTCCATTCCATCTCCATCAACAGCGCCTATACCACCAAGATACTGGTAAGCCACCCGTAATTGTAGCCGTCGATGCCTTAAAGGCCAGTCCTCTCAGCGCCACTACAACCAGCACAACATACACTCCCTCCATTTTACAATGCACAACATCTGTAGCTCTCTATAAACCCTTTATGACAATAAAGATGATCTATTATACTAAGCCCATGTAATTAAAGAAATATTTTAAAATGTGGGGTTTACTGTATAGATTTCAGCCCCCAATCCCCCCGGTGATAATAAAACCAAATTATGATGACAGCAGCCCCTAAACAGTGAGACCATTCTGCAGTGCTTCTTCTTGGCAAAGCAGGCAGTTTTTGTCCTTGGCTGCTGCTTTAGATTCATCAGGCATTCACTCAACTTGTCACCTTTAGAATGGTTGTGTAATTTTGTCTTATCTGATATTCAGAGCATAGCAGACTGTAATTGAATCCAATCTGTCTAAGTGCTTTAGATGATCCCTTGTTTACAGTGAATGCAGTGAAGAGAGATTTTCTTTAAGCCAATTAGACCTATATGCAAGAAGAACTGGATACATAGATAGTTATATCAAAAATATCTAGACAGATGGCATGTTACATGCTCTAAGCACTGAATCGGAAACCTGTTTGTGATGATATTCCTTCAGGCCACAGGTGTGACACATAATAAAGCACTTGGCAAAAAATATCACTCAAAGGAAAGAATGCCAAGATCAGGATGTCTTCAGACTGTTAGAGCAACATGGCTGAGTAATAATTTTCCTGGCATGACCATGTACCTGCATATACACATACACCATTGGTGCTTGTCTGTGTGTCACTATCCTTGTAAGCCCCTGTAGAGTCTATTCATTGATGGCCGACCAACTGACAAATGCCCTTATGGAACTTGCATGGGGAATGAGCTGAGCAGGCGGGACATCTGCGTTAGAAGGATCCCACAGATTTCACTTCCTACCCCTCAAGGCACGGTTGCAGTCTTGGAGAAAAAACAGACCGTTGGTCACTTGGCTTCTAAGATGTAGAGTTACATATTTGTGTCTGCTCCGATGCAACTCAGTTCGAGTTAGCTAAGTCTCCTCTGAAACACAGTAGATATACTTGTGCAATGCAGTTACTTCTGGCGTTCAAGAAGCACAATCGTGTCTCCCACTTTACGTCAGTTAGGTTTTAAAAGTTTGTAAAGAAAGCGATGCAGCATGGGCATGTCTCCACAGACAATGTTCCTATGTAAACAAAGCTTTTCTTGCCACAGTCAGTTCAAATTTGACCTCACACCTGTGTAGTATCTGCTGTCAATAATTCAAATAGAGTTCCTTGAATAAATCAGTTTATCTTACAGTTGCTTTCTTTCTTCCTCTTGCCAAATACCATGGTATTTCAGTGTTTCCTCCAGGATTTTTTTAAGGAGTGGCGGTGCGGCACCCCCTTTTCCACCGAATCAACATCCCTTTTTTTTTTACCGCAACATAGACTACGGTTCACGTCATGATAACTTCTGTATCTAACCACCTATTCAAACTTCCTCAGTCCATAGTTGTCTTTGTTTGATAGCCTACTTCAAGAGACTTTTGGTTAAGTAACCATGGACAGCTCCTACACAGGATCGTTCTGCTGTGTCGTCATCGCCGCCGCCGTCACCCCCCGCCACCCGCGACACAGGGCCCCACACATTACGGCGCAGATGTCCTGAATGATCATCAGTGTTGATTATTTTTTAAGCCCAGCGGACTGAGACACTCATTTTTTTTTCTTTTTTTTGCTTTTCCACTTGCACTCGAGCGTGACGTCCGACACGAGAATCAAACCCGCTAATTTTAAAAACACACCGGCAACAGCGACCACTGATCTGTAGCCTACTGAGACTGTTGTTATTCTGTCACCTGATTTAAAACAAGCTGTGGTCCGTCATCGAGGTGCAGACGAGGTGCAAAGAGTAGATACTGACCAAGATAGTTATCTGTAGTTTACCTTACTCGAGAGTATCCTACCCAGTGCAGGACTCTGCTGTGAAGGTGGAGACATGTGGCGGTGGTGTATTTGCGACAATTAAAAAAAATAATAATAATAATTAAAAAAAGAGAAATTTGAAGGAGCGGCGGCTAGGATTTAGGAATGGCGGGCCGCCACTCCTAAATGAATGTAGAGGAAACACTGTATTTTACACCCAGGTGCCCCTAAAGTTTCTACATTCCAAATTTAGCTCACTCCCTTTTTTAACCCTGGGTTTTTGTAATTTAAATCAACATTTTAGGAAAGTGCACAACATCTCCCTGTTCAGTAGAGGAATGTGAAATTATCTCTCTTGTTACAAACTTTACACAAATACAAGTCAGTATCGTCAAGGTCAGACATTTTAGTGGGCATAGACATAAGAAAACCACAGTTTGGATTGGTGGAGAGCTTTACTTGCTACATACATCTTGTGATGCAGTTTCTTGGACACATCCTCAGTGATAGTACCTGGGGTCACGGGGGGTTTCGGGTCTTTCAACTTCAGACCCCCTCACCCAGGCGACCTGACCGGGAGTGATCAGTTCCCGGCCTGTTTCAAAGAAGCTGTCGCCCACTGCTTGTCCCTCCTGGTTAGGGTTAGGGGACCTGTTTCCCAGGTCCACCCTTAGCTGCCAGTTCTTCACTGCTCCCAGGAGGCCTGTTTGGGCTTTCGGTCGGGAGGGTAGTTGTTCTCCAGCTCGCACGAATGAAATGTCATGCCTTGGTGGTTGCAAACGCTTATTCTGGTCGATGGCAGTGTTGATGGACTCGGCAACCGCCTTCAGCACCTGGTCATGGCGCCAGCGATAGCGACCATCTCCAAGTGCTTCCTTGGCACAAGGGACACGCTGGAGTATCAACCTTGCCCCAACAGAAGAGGTTCGACGGGCTGGGCAGGACATCATAGACAGACTGAATGAGGAATTTGATGCGGTAAGGTTCTGCCTTCCACAACTCAGGCCACGAGATCTTCCTATTCATGGCTTCTTCCCATCTGGTCCATGTTGTCTCAATCCCACCGTCTGGCTTGCACACTGTTCCTCAACCCCAGCCCTCACTTCGTATTGAACCAGGTCCCGTCTTTACTTGCGCTCAAGTTTGTTGTAGTGGATTGTCGGAATTGTTCCCAGACCTGCACGGCCAGTTGCCACAGATTCCACAAGCTCTTTGTGACGCAGCCGTGATTCTGCCTGGTCCACGGCCTCCTGTGCCCTCCACTTTCTGCCAGTCCTCACCTCAATGCCCGCTTGAGATACTTTTAGGTCCTTGGATTCCCTGTATTGGAGCACCTCCCTTGCTCTCGTGACCATGAACTCCTTGGTAAGGCTGTTGATGGGGAGCGTCAGCTTGTTCTTGTTACCGTACAGGGCGATGCTGCTGAGGCTTCGAGGTAAGCCCAACCAACGTCGCAGGTGGCTGCTGACCCTCCTCTTGAGTCCTTCCACAGTAGAGATGGGAAATTCGTATACCAGCAATGGCAGGATGCCATGCTGGTATAACCACGGAAGAGCTGAGTTGTCGACTGTTGTCAGCCAACTCTCCAGTTGTTCATTAGTTGCCTTGATGGAAGTGGCATCTTTTAGGGAGCAGTCAAAGGTTTTTCTGAGGCTCTTCACGGGTTTCTCTGTGACTGATGGTATGCAGGTACCTCCTAGAGAGAAGTGGAACCGGTTGATCACCTTCCCTCTCTTCAGGACCAGAGACCTGGATTTTTCCGGCTTGAAGGGCATCCAAACACAGATGGTTAGTCTCTCCAAGCCCTGGAGGATCCATCTGCATCCAGGAACTGACACTGTTGTTACTGTCAGGTCGTCCATGAATGCTCTGATGGGGGGCTGACGGATTCCAGACTTGGTTTTGGGGCCTCTGCATTCCGGCTTAGCAGACTTGACCAGCATGTTCATGGCCAGGGCGAAGAGTATCACTGAAATAGTGCATCCAGTAATGATCCCCTTCTCCAGTACCCACTGATTTGAACTCAGATGAGCAAAGGTTGCATTCAGAAATACAAACTGAGGCGTTTTATATGTGAATTTGCCTGAATGGTGTGTTTGCTAAATTTGTGATTCCAACTCAAGAAAAAAGAAAGATTTTTAAGAACTAAATATTCGTGCAGTGTAACACGATAACAATGAGTGTCAGATATTTTTCCACTAATTTGTGCACAAAAACGACGTGTCTTAAATTAAAATACTTGGCTGTTAGGAGGCAAAGACAAACTCTAGAAAACAAGAGAGAACAGGGCAATTAAAGTATTGTGGTTCTCTAGTGTTAACTTATAGTAACGGGTTAGATTGGTGGCCAAGAAAAACACCTTAGCAACACTTTACTTCAATATTGTTACATTGTTAGGGTCTGTGAGTTCTGTCTACATGGTTCAAACTGTGTTTTAGTTTTGCTGATGGAGCAAGCAGCTTACCTCAGTTTCCCTTTTTCCACAGCATTTCTTTTGCAAGATGTGCCACATTAACAAGATGTTATCCCTCTAGAAAAACCTGGAGGAATGCATTGCAGCATTACATCAGACTATTGTACCTCCATAGCTGCTTAGCTCAACGGAATTAAGCAACAGCAGAGCTTAGACTTGGTGGATTAAATGGCACATTTAGTCTGTTTTATAATCTCTTCATTCATAAAAGAGGTTACCTCATGCACCAAAGTAGAAGTCAAACTTAGGTTAAACCTCAGATGATATCAACTCAGACGCCTGGGCTGGTAACCTTCCATCGAGAGTGATCTCCTACAGCATTTGTGCACTGCAACTTGCAAACCACTTAGTTCCCCAACTGACCACATTAAATACATATACATTAACCCTTATGTACAGTACATACATTAGTTTATCCAACAATACACGTCAGTATGGATGTACTGATTTACTGAGAGCTCTTATTAGAATAAAGAAAAGGAACAAAGGAAAGCAAGATGGAGTACAGATGTAATTAAGGAATGAAGTGAACTCAGAAAGTAGGATCCAAAAGGGACATTTCTGAGGAATATTAGTGCATCTCCCCTTCCTCCCCCAGCCACCCCCACTCCCTCAGCACCACTCCAGCCCTGCAGTATGCTGGCTGGTGTGTTCTTATATAAGAGGCCAATCCTGTGGGATGCCAGGATGGCTATGGAAGACTTTGATGGCCACCACACAAAGGCACAAAGGCAAAGAGGCAGGCTTTGATACCCGTATCAGTCCCCCTACTGCCTCTCCGGCTTCATAATACAGCCAGTGGTATAGCTTGACTTGTTCTGTCAGCACATACAGTCTAAAGTGGAGAAGCGTCATCCTCGAGGGAGAAATTCACACACGTTTACACCACATATCCATGCACACAGTCTATGCATACGTCCACTGTACATGCACATAATGATAGATACTCTATTCATTTGCACACGCAAAAAGCATGCCTACAGATATGCACACATGCCTTGGATGTCTTTTGCAGATAAGTCAAGCATGCTGCAGTATATAGCAATTTGTGAACGGCATTCAGTGACGTCAGTATACCAACATCATTTCAAAGGGAACGTGCATCATCCCCTGTGGCAAGAACCTCATAGCAATGAGCTGCCCCATTGAATAAGCCCTACTTTTACCATCTTTTTCTCTCAACTTTCACATTCTAAGTTTTTTTTTCATTATGTACCTGACACACTAACTCTGTCGACAAGAAGGCTGTGTGTCTAGTGAGAAATGGCAGTAGTAAAACATAGATGCATAGCCAGTTGCACACAAACACACACATCTGTCATATCAGGAGTACTCACACCATTGCAGGTATTCCGAACACAGGTGTGTGTTCTCGCAGCACAGCGGTGTGTGTTTAGCATAGCTGTGTGCGAGTCCTGGAAGCTCAGTCTCATGTTGCTGCAACCACCTGCTCAGGTCATTATTCCGGTCAGGGACAAGAGAGGTAGATAATTCACACACAGGCACACCTATGCAAACACAGATGGCTTTAATTGTGAGGGATAGGTGCTTTGGGAAAGGCAAAGACATTTACAGAAGCTCAGTGTTTAGTTAAAGGGATTGACTCAACAGAATGTGCCTGATGTCGAAGAGAAGGTGTTAGAAAAAACAAGATTCGGTTCATGTTATATACAATGAGCGAGATATTCTTTGTAATTCAAATAAACAGACTCATTTTCACTCAGTACTGAGTCGTGAGGTCCTGATATAATTGAATTTGGCTCACAGTGTCGTTGCGTGCTTGTCGGCCCAACACAGAGAAGCAATGAGAGTGTCTTTGTGCCTTTAGCTCAAAGCACCCAGTGTCCCCATGGAATAATTCTGGACACTGAAAGTGAAAAAAGAAATGTAGAATCAGTGAAGGACGCAGATACAGAGATATCTTCAGCAGAAGTATGTCCTATCTTCTCTTGTTCTCTTGATCTGTGTTCAGCACTTGCTTACCGACTTGACAGTGTTGCTGAGATGGCAGTGAAAGAGAAGTCGTCATCACATTAGAATGACAATGTTGTGATGTCTCAGACGCACAAAGCTGGTTCCCTGCACACATGACATGAATGATTGCATACTTTCATTGTGTCTGAAATTCTTTGCAAGCGTGTGTCAATTATGTACATTACATACATACAAGATTTATTTAGAGAATTTGGAGTCAGTGGTGATAAAAGTGTACATTTGTAGGATTATTTTACCAAACATTTAGATTGTATATAGTTGTAAGTCACAAGTGAATTTTGTGTTGCCTTTAAGAGATCTCTGTAGTCTATTTTACAGTAACCAGTTAAACCTTCATACCAGTCTTAATTGACTTAACCCTAAAGTAAATATAAATCAAGCAATGTTACACATTGAAGCATGTTTCCAGGTCTTGGGGAGTACCACTGATTATTTCAAAAAGTAACTTAAAGCCTTTTGTGGCTCCAGATTTCACTTAGTGGCTAACTTGCGTGGTGGGTAATATGGGCACCAGGTTTTGAAAACAGTCAACTGGTCTAGAATTGCACTTCTACAACGCCATCAGACTCATAATGGACGGTTTAAAAAGAAAAAAGAAAAAAGAAAAAAAAAAGAAATATCAGCCTTTGATTGCAGGCATTCTTCTTCCTTTTCAAAAAGCTACATTACCCACAATGCAACCTTGTCACTCAGTGACATCACTGGAGGCAATAAATCAGATTAAATGCAACTTCCACTGGAGCCTCAAAAGGCTTTATACTACTCCCCAAGACCTGTAAACACACTTTGATGTGTAAAACAGGTGGAGTTACACTCTATGAAATGTTTCATCAAGTCAGGCACTTTAATCTAAAAATGTTTTAGTATGGAGGTACTCATAGTGTGCAGAGTTTTTACAGCTAAGCAAAAATCTCTTGTAGTTGTTGAAAATCACAGTATTTTTCTCATTTGAGCTTAGGTGTCAGGACAGTTGAAACATTTCTATAAAAGTGAAGAAGGCCACAAACTGTAAATAAATCAAACAACCCAAAAGCATCCAATATAACAAATGCATGACGCTGATGTTGGTTGAGAAATACACAAAACAGTGTACAGCCTCAGAAGAAACAGTTTTCCCTGGGCCATGTTACTGAGTAGTGCTGAACGCTGATGAGACCTGGTTTGAATCTACTGTAAAATTCTCTATTCTCTCAACTCTTAACAAGCTAATTAAGTACCTCCCAATCACACATCAGAGCCAATGCCCAGGGTAGAGAGGTGTTCTGTGTTTAGGTATCAAAATGTGTGATGACAGAATTTGCAACTGCTGAAAAGATGAAAAATAAAGTTGCTGAACTAAGACGAAGAGGAGCTTAAGTAGTGGCAAGAGCAGCAGTACAATTAAAATCCATGTAGATACAAATTCCTGTGGATTTGTTTGTAGCCCCATGAAGGGATAAGATTGATATTGTCCTTGAAAACTCTCACTCAACAGAGGAAAACAGCACATCTGACAAGCACGTTTTATTATAGTATATAAATTGGATATTGGTATCCATTTATAGGTGGAAGTAATACTATAGAATGAAGGCTTTATTAGTACTGGCACTGTAAAGGGGGGTATTATTCAAAGCACATTTACACAGATTTTATATTACACATTCTGACATTAGGAGGAAATACAGAAAGGAGATCTGAAAGCAAATGGGGTAAAATATGTATCAAAGAAGGAACGGGAGCCAAAGCAAGGATAAGTGCAAAAGAAAACATGAAAGAAAATGGGAAAATTATACAAAAGGAGGAGAGAGGAACCACACTCGTGTGACAAGTGTCCTCATCATGGACTGGAAGGCTGTATTACTGCCCTCCAGCATGCCTTCAGGCCTTAGCCCAGTTGGCTGGTACAGTCATGTGGAGAGCTAGAATATCATCCACTCCTACATGCGTAGAGGGAACAAGAAGGCAGGTGGAGGAGGAGGAGGGGGGAGGAGGAGGAGGAGGGATGCCGCTGCAAGAAACTGGGGACAGTGATAGTGAAGAAGAGGAGAAAGACATTCAACACTAGGAAGGTGGCTAGGGATACAAAGGGTTGAGAGAATGAACGACAGAAAAGAAAATAGAAAATCAGGGAGAAAAACAGAAGAGTAAAAGGGTGGGGTTAAGTTGTAAAGAGAAAAGGAAGAAAATGAGGAGAAACTGTAGGAACAGGAGGGATGGATTAAGGAGAGCCGCAGGTGGAATAGGAAGTAAAGTTGCCAGCTCTCCCTCTGGCATATGTCCTTGCCTGCGGGAACACCCAAGGACCATGGAGAGGGCAGCTGGTCCTCCGCCACGTCAAGGCCAGGACATGCCAACCGTTGCCCAGTCATGCCAACGTTGGGCGTCCTATGCCAGCAACTGTCCTTGTGCGTAAGGCCCACGTCAAGCTAAACCTCTATGGAATCTCTGAGAATTAAAGGCAGCGGTGTTTCTGTGTGCCTTTTGTTTATTTCTGCTCATCATTGCCCTTTCTCATATCTCCTGGATTGTTTATGCAGCTGCTGTTAGTCCCTGTGTTTCTCGACAGAGTAGTGTTCAGGATGTGTTCTCTATTCAAAATGGGTGATGAATTTGCATGATTATGAATATCATGGTTAGATTTTGGCATCTTTCAGCCAGGCTGAGGAGTTGTGGCTCCTTAATAGACCAAATAAGCATAAGCATTTTTAAATGTAATATGGTAAATAACCACAATTCTAATATTTCCTTAACTTGAGCAAAAAAAAAAACCCCAAACAGTCAGCTCTAGCTTGCCATTTTTAGTGTTTCAACTTTAGCACTTACCATGAACCATTAAATATATAGTCATCAGCCCTCTTAAACAGTCTTAAGTCTTAAACATTATCTTAAAACTGCATAATATATCTTGTTACACTGTTTCCAGCTGGTCTTTTACTTTAAGTTGTTTAGGTTAGTGTTTGTCCGTTGCTGGGAGCCTTTTCCTCCAAACACTTAGCAGACAGTGCAGATGAGGCTATTTGTTCCATCCCCTCATTAGCCAATGACAGGCAGTGTCTTCCTGATGTAATCATTGGTCATTAGGGAAAGGCATTAATTCTGTTATTTACCGCAAACTCGGTATAAAGTATTTATACTCTTGACTGTGTCTATGAGACACACAGCTGAACATTAACCAGATATGTCCAATTACTAGGTGAACATGGGCCAGCAGTCTGATTGGGTTTTAATGATTAATGAGATTTTAGCTGACTTTCTCTCCAACCCTCTCAGCTGGAACCTCTGGCTCATAGCAGCTGCAGCTAAATGGGTATATAAAATATATCTGAGCCTGAATAAAATCAATAATCATTGTTTCTCAAGAAATCGTGGTTTTTAAAATATTGAGCTGCTTAAGCAAACGTTGAAAGCAGATGTATCACTCATTGGCGTCTGCTATGTTCAACCAGATTTCAACAGACTGCTTAAAAAACAAACAGAAATGTGAACATCAGGAAAAGTCAACTCAATTTAAAATTACATAGCTCAACATTTTGCCTCAAAAGGGCTTTACAGTCTATACACCATAAAATTCAACACCCTCTATTCCCCTCAGTGCAGATAAGAAACAAAAGACAAAAACAGGAAAATCACACCATCGAGAAATACATGGAAATTCAAAGTAAATAGATGTATTTTGCTGCTGTATTTTGTTAGTGCTTTGAAATATTCAAGCCTTTGTCAGTCATCTTAAAAAAAAGGCACATTAAAACTGTTTATTAGCATTATCTATCAAAACCTCGTTAGCAAACGGACAAGAGCAGTTCATTAGATGGAGAGTGTGAGGGCTACAATTTCAACAAGCCATTAATGTGATTAACTGCACTGCCGATACAGAATCTGCCTCAACAAATTTCTGCAAGTGCCGAGCAGAGAAACCAACAAGAAGAAAGTACAATTCAAAAATGTCGAAATGTCAAGCTATCCTTTTAAATCTAATCCTGGTTGGAAGCTCTTTTAGACGCGGAACAGCAGGCCTGCAGTCAGTCTATTTTGGGGCAAATAGCACAGACCGAAGGTGTCTGCTTAGCAGCAAGTCAGAGGCATTATGTTCTGTGTGCTTTTGACATGCCGTGTTGTGTGTGTGTTACAGAAGGTGAGTGTACCTGGCATGCTGTTCTTTAGCTGTGTGTGTAGGTGTCAAGTGCACTCTTGGTACTATGTAGCAAGACCCCAGGGAGACTAGCTTACAGCTCAGTGCCAGCTAATGGGGATCCAAATGAACCAAATGTGACCAGAAAGGCTTATCTTCTGCAGTGCTGATTAGCACTTACTTATGCATAGTTTTGCAACACATTTGATTGATGTTGCCCAAATTTTGCTCATTTCCTTTTATCAAACTAAAATGAATATCAGGACTGTGTGATAATGTTAAAAAGGTCACTATAAATAAAGACAGTAAGAATTACACAATCTCAGATGTGTCCGGACCTATGAGCATCAGTGTCATTATGATGATCTGTATGCGTGTGTGTGTGTGTCCGTGTGAGATATTGGCGATTACGAGATTTGTTCTATCACAGTGGCTTAAACAGAAAACAGTGCTTTTCCCACATAAATATGAATGGTCACACTATATGCTTTATTGCTTGTATTACCGTGTGATTTGACAATTGAGGAAGTAAATGGAGTGACGCTCGGGGAAATGCCGATAAATAAGGACTGGGAATAGATGAAAAGGGGAGACACAGAAAGACTCGAGGACATTGTGAAGTGAGATGAGTGAAAATCCTGTTAGAGAATCGGAGCCAAAGAGTAAGAATCCCCAAGTGGCGGAGAGAGAGAGAGCACCCTCTCTTTTCTCCCCCAAGTCTCTCCTTCCAAGTATGCTTTGCCTGGTGTTACCATGGTAACACTGAGTCTTCCACAAGCTGACCACATGCACACGCTCGCACACTCGCACATACAGTAAGTGTGTGTGTGTATGCAGTTTCACACGTTTACTGTAGCACCTGCACAGCCTCGTGCACAGCTTCGTACAGACATGCACACGAGTTACAGTGAAAAGGCTCGACTGACAGCAAGCACACTCCAGCTTTGAGAGGCAGAAAAACATCACAGCAAATTAATCAGCGACAAACTTGTCAGTTGATTGTTTTTCCAAGCAAATAAAGAGAATTCTCTGTTTCCAGCTTTTAAAAAAATGAAGGTTTGCTGCTTTTATTTGTGTTCTGTTACACTAAATTAAATATTGTTGGGGTTTGGGTTGTAAATCAGACTAAACAAGAAATTTGGGCATGTCGTTTTCTGATGTTTTATTGATCACACAATGAACAGCCTAATCAGGAAATAGCTGGCATGGTCATACAAATTCTGTGCCCATCGTCGCAGTCATGTAGAAATGTGGAAACTGAGATTTTCACTGAACCGGAGAAAAGCACAGCTCCAAATGTACAATTAAATATCCAAATTTAACAAATGTCCAGATTGCAATGGGCTGAGCCGTATGCCTGAAATAAGAACATTCGAATCTGATTCCATCTATCTCATCTCCTACCCTCCCACACAGAGCAACCCCTTCACCTGCTAGCCGGTCAATTATCACTAGCAGCTATTTCAAGCCTTACATTGGTCGCACTGCACTGAAGGAAAGAGAATCTCATTGATTGAATAGAGCACAGAGCAAACAGCATACACTATTTGTTCTTAAGATGTGTTCAGCTGAAGTATTGAGAGTCTTTATACCGGGGATTTTCTTTATTTACCGTGAGAGAAAACACTATAAAATGGATTAAATCATAAATGTAAAAGATAGTCCTAAAATGGCTTTAAATCATCGCAACCTCTAATGAGAGAAAAACAACCACAGGAGGAAAATAAGCACATTTCCCACCGTATATCTATTGCACCAAATATCAGGATGAAAATAGACCTTAACATCCAAAAATCTCTTCCTCCGCCTCTCTCCAGCCCCCAGATAAGGAAGGCGGTCTGCCAAAGCAGGTGGGCAACAAGACAGAGTGCGGCCTGCTGGGATTGGTCTTGGACCTGAAGCGGGATTACCAGCCAATAAGAAACCAGATCCCGGAAGAGAAGCTTTACAAAGTCTACACCTTCAATTCTGTCAGGAAGTCAATGAGCACTGTCGTCAAATTGCCCGATGGGAACTTCCGCATGTACAGCAAGGGAGCCTCCGAAATCGTCCTCAAAAAGTGAGTCTGGTTTTGTGATGACAATGAGATGACTGAGATAATGATTGCAGTATGCAACCTTGTTTTACAGTACTATGATATAATCAAGTGCTGATTTTTTTAACCAAATGTATAGCAAATCAAGTACATAATGTGCTTGAGGGTATAACCTCTTGCAGTGAGCAGTGAGTGTGGGCTGAGATTCCACTAGAAGGTCACCCAATCGTGACACTTGACAGTACATTACAATAACGGCACAGCAACAAATGAGTTACTCTGAGAAACAGACCAGAGGCAGTTATCAAGCTTCCTCCACAGATTTAAGAAAGGAGCTGAAATTGAAATTTTTTACAATGACAGACATTAAAATGACACATGAAATTAAAATGAACAACAATGTCCTGTTGGTTTCTCAGTGGTTGTCAACTGAACACCGTTAACATAAACACAGATATAGATTTGAATAGCTTAATTTGAGCTAAAATTTAAGGTTTCGCACATTTTTGTATCACATTTGTGTCATTTCTTTTGTAAATGACCCAGGTCTTTGTCTTGCACTGTATGTCCTTATACATGTTGATTTTCCATTACCCTAGCTATTGAGCTCATGAGAAATCAGCTAACTGTAGAGCTACAAGCTCACCTCAGGGCCCATTTAGTAGCTGTTATTCAGCTTTCAGTTATATCACAACCTTCGTCAGTAGATGGAGTTAAAAAATCACAAATATTCTTTTAGATCTTTGAAGAAGCGTGATGTTGTGTTTTAAAGCATTGGTTCTTTTCTTTGGGAAACTGCCCTTATTCATTTTCTTGCCAAGAGTTACATGAGAAGACTAACACCACCCTCATATCTGTCCTTGGAATATTAAGCTACAGCCAGCAACCTATGAGCTTAACTTAGCACAAAGTGGCAGATTGTTGTTTTCAGACCTCGGTTTCTCAACAGATTAAACAAGATGGATTAAGTGGTTTAATTTGTGAGCTTAAGGGTTTCTGGTAGGTGTACTGCCTTTGGATAGCATTAGGCTAGCTGCGCCCCCCCTTATATAAGTCTTTCCCTAAGCTAAGCTAACCGGCTGCGGGTTGTAGCTTAATATTAAATGCACAGATATGAAAATTCTTCTCACCCAATTCTTGACAAGAAAAAGGGAATAAGCATAATCCCCAAACTGTCAAACAATTCCTTGAAGTGTGCCTATTTGTCCAGCATTGATGAAGCACTGATAATGATCATTTAGACCAAAAAATGTTTTCTGTTAATTCAAGGTCACAAATGCATTTAACATTCAATACTGTATTAATTGGATGCATCGGCCAAGATTCTTTGAAAGTATATGGGGTTTTCTATGCTGTGTCACGTTAACATACTAACTGACGATCCAACCACTTCACCCTTGATCACAGATGCAGCCATATCCTAAACGAGGTGGGAGAGCCGAGGCTTTTCCGTCCACGGGACAAGGACGAGATGGTGAAGAAGGTGATTGAGCCAATGGCATGTGATGGCCTGAGGACTATCTGTGTGGGGTACCGTGACTTCTCCGGTGATCCTGAGCCCGCCTGGGACGACGAGAACAGCATCCTCAATGACCTCACAGCCATCTGTGTTGTTGGGATCGAGGACCCCGTCCGACCAGAGGTAGGAGGGAGTGAGATGTTTTGGTAGCATTCTGAATGCGGATGTCAAATACAGTGTGCATGCAGCTATACAGCATCAGCGGCTTGCTGGCTGGTGTGCTCTCATCAAAACGTTTACCTAAAGGTTTAACACAATAATGAGATCTTCTCTGTCCTTTCAACGGTTTTAATATTTTCAAGATTTATTAAGATCTCCATTATCTCTACTGTTTCACTTGTGTATGCTGCCCAAGAAATGATGCAGTGCAACTGTCCAAAGGTATACACATAAACTGTGAGGCATGACATGGGTATAGATATAAATACATTTAGATTATTTTCTAAACTGAACCTGAAATGCTATTATTAGTAAGCCTCTTAAAGCACTATTTGTGGGTCCTCGATTTCAAAATCATGTGATTGTTAATAAGCCTCTATTCATTTGGCAAAGTTAATCCAGTTTTTCTCCTAAAAAGCCCATAATTAGACACATAAACAGTTGTTTGGAGTTTAGTTACATCAGACCAGCTCCTCTCATCACTTGCATTAAATCGCTTGTATATAAAAAGCTGGAGCAGCGGGGACAAAGAGCAAACAAAGCAGCAAGACTGTGGCGACAGTAACAGCCTGCAGCTGGCGGGGAGAGATCAAGTGTTATTTGAAAGACTTGACATTAGGGTGCGTGTATGATCAATTGCTTCACTGATGATTATTGATTCATGAAATGCACACTCGAGACTGACTGATGTGCACTGCTCAGGTTTTGTACACTAATAATTTATTTTAATGTGCAGTTGCTGCTTGTGTTTACTGTATCATACAGATAATATTTTAATACACTGATTTGTTTTATTTGATCTTAAAATACGCAATTTCTGCGTGAGACTCAGCTCTAGAAAATCATAGAAGCATGTTGTACAAATATTGAGGTGTGGACTCAAACCATAAGCAAAGGTCTTCTGTTCTGACCAAGCACATTTAGTATACTAAAGTGCTGGTGCTGCTACTTTACTTACTATTTTTAATTATTCTTTTTAAGTAAGTAAGTAAGTAAGTAGGTTTGTATTTATATAGGACTTTTTTTAAAACAAAGTGCTGTATAGGGCACAGTTAACATAAAACATAATTAAAATATAATTAAAAACAAACATAAAAATCGAAAAAAATAAGATACAATAAAATAAACATCCATGTACAGATATGTGCAAAGAATAGTTACATTTCTATTTTAGGGAATGCAAGACGATAGAGATGGGTTTTGAGAAGTTTTTTGAAGACATTTAGTGATTCAGCTGATCTGATGGAAGAGGGTATTTAATGCATTAGTTCCAATATATTTTTATCTACATATACATTTATGAGGGGGAAAGTATCCGTATACAGTAGGAAAACTGACCTGACTTTGTGCAGGTATAAGGAAGCAGGAAGCTAACTGACTACTGCATTATTCAACTTCCTCCTTTCATCTTTTTTTTTTCCATCCCCCTCCTCACTCTGAAACCCATCGCGTTTTTTTCATTTCCACCTCTCTCCACACTCCACACTTTGACTTTCACCTCTCTCTGGTTTCTCGTTTTTCTTCCTTTGACTTTCTCTGCACCTGCATTCCTCTCTCCTCATGCCTTTATTGTCTCTTTCTGTCGGGAGCAAAGTTATGTCAACAGCTGAACAGACCAAGATTAAAATAAAATCATCATGTTGAAGTAAATAAGTCCACAATCTTAGGAAGAACTAGACTAATGAGAAGCTGTTTTTGTATCACAGTGTTGTCAAAGCTGAATATTTAGACAAACTGAAATATAGATTTATCCCGAGAAACAGAAAATAAAGTTAAAGTAGCAAGAAAAGTTCAGGACAAAACAAAATATTGGATATTTTTCCACATATCCTGCAACATTTGTGAATATATTCCCTTGCATCGATCGCAGCCTGGCTTCGGGCACAGCAGTCATCTAACATCTGACATTTTCAATAACTGGTGTGGAAAAGCAGTGCTCTGAGCACCCCTGCACTCCAGTGACATCTTTTCAGGTCTCTAAGTAAGGACCAGTTAATAGTGGAAATGAGATGACTTTCCGCTGTGCTAAAAAGGTCGTGCAGAGTTGCAAACATGTTTTTGGCTGGTTTATGAGTCGCCCAACTTCTTCCTCCAGAATGCGATGTTCTTTTAATAACTAGCAGCTCTGTAGGTTTGCCCCCAAAGAGACCAGCGAGGAGAGAACGGAAAGAAGAAGGAAAGATAGAGGAAGATAAACAGATTCAAAATCAGACTCATGGCAAAGGGATGATGGACCGCAGGAGAAGGAAGACGAGTAAGGAGAGAAATAGGAGGAAAGCAAGAGTGTAACCAGATCCATATTAGAGACACAAGAGGCTTGTTTTCCAGTCTCACCCACTAGCCTCCTACCCTCTTCCTTTGTCGGGCCAGATTGTATTTTTAATAAGCCTCCACTCTTCTCCTCTTCGCCTCTCCCCCTCTCTCTACCTCCTCTTTCGGGTGACCAGTCAACTAGAGCAGTGGGAATCCGAAGGAAAGGAAAGTAAAACAGACAGCAGGGATGACAGATAGGCAGACGGGAACTTGATATCCTGAAAACAATGACTTGGTGATAGCAGGATGTAATATCTTGCTCCACTTGCCACAATATTTACTCCAAGGGCTTCTATGTTATATCGGATCACATTACTTCAAACTAACTCATGCATTAATTTGTCTGTAATTGCTTATAATTTACCACAAAACCAGCTCTTGTATATATACTGAAGTTAATGGCCACTGAGCTCATTTGTGTGAATAATATTGTCGTCACTTTCAGGATATATTTGACCTCTGTAACCTTTTCCCCATCAGTCAAAAATTATAACTGGGATTTTATGTTTTTTTGATGAGTGTGCAAATGATGAGTTTTGTTTCTATTTTGCAATTTGAACAATGAAACACACCCTTGCTCACTTCAGTAGGCAGGGGTGCCGCCCGGGGGGGAAAGGTTAGGACGATTCCAAGGGCCCAGCAGTGACAGGGGGCCCTTTGAGACATGGGCAACCTATACAAGGGCCCAACTAGATTTTTTTTCATGGGGCCCAAAATGCCTGGCAGCGCCCCTGTCAGTAGGCTCAGTGGTTTTGCTGCTTCAACCTTTTTCGGTCTGTTATGACCAGAAGGTTATTATATCTGGTATGTTCAACAACCTTTGTTGGTACACATTGCTGTATTAAGAACTTTCCTGAGGCCTAATCTACATGTACACATACACAGTATTTTTGAAAATGGGGTCCAAAGGAGCATTTGAACACCATTTCAGAAACAATCTCCGTCCATACTAACGTCTGTGTCGTTGTTTCCAAAGATCTCAGAAAGATCTTTTCTGCCACGCTGAACAAAAAACACTGACAGGAGTTTCGGAATATCTACGCCCCGAAAAAGTTTTCCAAAAAGCCAATTTGACCTAGAACACCATTTATGGGTGTACAAAAGGACAAAATGCTAAAACAAAGCTTGTGTGTACAGTGCAGAGAGTCAGCTTACTGAATAAAGACTCTTGATTTTGTTACTGATGTAGCAGGTTTCAGTATTTTAATAAAATGTTCACTTTTTGCACATAGTCCTGATTCAAAGCTATCTATGACAATCCATACAACAGAATTATAAGATGTCACATTCATTTAGTAGAATTACATAATATGTTTTTGCATGTTTGGCCTCTACATGGATGCCATTAAAGACCCGCCTTTCTTCACTGCTTAATCAGCTCCTTTTAAATTAGTAATATCCCTCTGCAGCTTGATTCGACAGTTTAGTGTTCAATATGTTTCCACATTGCTCGGGCGGATTCTTTTATTTTTTTTTATTTTTTTTCATTTTATGTTGTACTTTGCATGTGTGTTTATGAGTACAAGCGTGCTCCCATGTGTATGTGCAATATGCCCAAGTGTTTGTGAGTGTGAAGTGGAAAGTGTGCATATTTCTGCCTCCGTGTGTGTGTGTCTAAGAGAGAGAAAAAAAAAAAGTCTTAGGCCTGCGTACATGTGCAAATGGATGTGAGTTGCTGTTACTGTATGTGTGCACACGTTTGTTTATGTGTGGGTTTGGAGAGCAGTGCTCGCCTACACTGACCTTTGTCAGGAGGAAGATGTGTTTCTGAATAAATACTCTGCTTTTTGCTCGCTGGATTCAGCACAGATCAGTCTCCATACAGTAAAATCTCCCCATTATTCTACTCTAGACTACTATCTGGAAGGAAACGAGCTCAGATATGCTTGATTATACTGTGTATCTCATTTATGCAAAGAGAGATGGAATACTGTTTAGATAAAATGTATATTGAAACTACTGGTGGATTTTTTGTGGTATATGAGAAACTTGTATGCGTATATTGTTTGTACTACTATGTTATAATCAATCAATCAGTGCCACTTGCTCAATACCCGATTCTCTTCTCTGTTCGTCTCAGCTCAACAGAGCTGGTGAGCTTGTTGGAGTATTTAGCCACAAAGAGATAAATATTTGTCTCCAGAGTTGGTGCAGACCAAAATGGGCTCGAAGGACAGTGATATTGGACTAATATTCATCAGGTTGTGAGAAAGATAACTACTTATTAACGCTAATGTTGCGCCAGATGTACTGAATGTTAACATACGTAGCGTTTTGCTAATTTTGTTGAAGGAAGTGATAACATTTCGATTTTGTATGATGCAGCACTTAGGGGCAGAGCTGTGAATACAACATTGAAATTCTAAGTGCCGCACAACACAACAAATGATTTGTAAAGGTTTAAGTTATTTGTGTGATGACTGTCTACACACATAAGCTAACTGTTTGGTGCACTTGTCTATGCGTCACTCTTTAGGTGCCCGATGCTATCATGAAGTGCCAGCGCGCCGGCATCACAGTGCGCATGGTGACGGGAGACAACATTAACACAGCCAGGGCCATAGCCATCAAGTGCGGTATCATCCACCCAGGAGAAGACTTCCTCTGCATCGATGGCAAAGAGTTCAACCGGAGGATCCGCAATGAGAAAGGAGAGGTACAGGCGCTACTGTCAGAGTGTGCCAGAGAGGCTGAGCTCTGGTAGAAGAACTTTTCTGAGACTAAATCACAAACACCTGTCTTTTCTTTCTGTTTGTGTTCAGGTGGAGCAGGAGCGGATTGATAAGGTTTGGCCTAAGCTGCGAGTTCTGGCCAGATCATCCCCAACCGACAAACACACACTCGTCAAAGGTGACCTAGTCTCATTATTTTATATTCATTACTGCTGATCTTGGTTTAACCTGAGCAGATGTTTGGGATTTGCAAAGGCAGTAAATAACTGCTCTTGTTCTGATAAAGATTGCTTGCATTTCAGGGTGCTTTAGTCAATATATGCACCCTGCTGTATGTGCTGCTTTTTTTAACGTGTGTGTGTGTGTGTGTGTGTGTGGATCACAGGCATTATTGACAGTACTATGGTGGACCAGAGGCAGGTGGTGGCTGTGACAGGAGATGGGACCAATGATGGACCTGCACTAAAGAAAGCTGATGTCGGCTTCGCCATGGTGAGCAAACCCCCATTATCTTTCTTTATTTTTTATTTTGTTTTATTTTTATCTCATACTTTTACTGCCTTGCTTGCTCCTTTTGAGATTGATCTCGGTCAACATCCGCAGATGTCTTCTTCACCTCTGCAGTATTTAGGGTTTCTTCTCAGACACATTGCCTCTGGCTGTGTAGATGAGGAGCTCCCCCTAGTGGATTCCTGTGACCACATAATTTCTCTGCAGTACTTTATACTTTTCCAGACGACAGAAAGAAAAAAAATTACAATACTGATTCTGTTCTCCTTGTAACTTACAGCTTTATATGTATTTGTTTTATTGCTGTGGTGCTATTTTCTGATTTTCTGCTCCCCTCACAAATTAAATTGTTTTGCTCACCCAGGGCAACATTTCCTCCCTGGTCCAATAACATAATGTGGTGGTTCCCAGACTGTTTTTTCATGACTCCACAGCCCTGTCAGATGAGCTGATGAGCTCATTGTCAACGTCTGTCTCGTTCTAAGTGAATTTAGACTGGTTGTTAGTTAGCTATATTAATGAAGTAAAAGCTGACATAGTTAAGATAAGTTGTCATTCAAGGCAGTGGCAGTGTGGATGACTTTTCAAACAGGGTTGGCAACGTCTGTGTTTATTTTAGTACCACCTGGTGTGGCATTTACTTGTAGCTCTTTATTTTGACCTGTGCTCAAACTTGTTAACTACCTGTCAGACACACACAGTCACAGCATGTTACATCACAGCTGACTAAGGCTTGATGGAGGTGTGTCCACTGTAGCTGTAGCTTCTAGTTAACAGTATCCTGTGGAGTTTCTGATTACAAGTAGAGCTATTGAGCAGACATTTTTTTATTTGTGAGTCCCAGTTTTGTTTGTCTCAGCGCCCAAGTGCCCGCAGGTGATAATATAAACATTTCTGCTGATGGTTTCACACTGTTCCACTTATCTACAGGAGGTGGTAATGTGTTGAGAAACGCAGCAATGCATCAGCAAATATTGGTTTGGAAACTAGCATTTAAACAGCAGGTTTTAAACCTTCAAGAAAAAATGGCTTTCTAAATGTTTGTGAGGAAAGAAATGTATTTATGCTACTTGTCAGAGCTCAAGGATGCATGCAATGCCATTTGGTGAGTAGCTCTGCATTTATAATAACTTTTGTTTGTTTCCATTGATTGTGCTGACATCGCTGCAGGCTGTGATTTTAACCTCACATAGATTAATTGAATGGAACACACTTACAAAACTCCAGTCCACAGTCCAGCTTTGTCCAGTGTCTGCAGAGAACATTTAGACAGATTTCTATCCTTTTTTTGTGCACTGGGTCGGGGAAGAGTGCAGTATGATGCAATAGATGATCATCACATTTAGGAACATGATAGCTGTGTACCGGCACGACCTAGTTTCTTTCTGACTGCACCTTTTCTGCATTCCTCCAGGGTATTGCTGGCACAGATGTGGCCAAGGAGGCATCGGATATCATTCTGACAGATGACAATTTCAGCAGCATCGTCAAGGCGGTGATGTGGGGCAGGAACGTCTACGACAGCATCTCCAAGTTTCTTCAGTTCCAACTTACTGTCAACGTTGTGGCCGTCATAGTGGCTTTCACTGGCGCCTGTATCACACAGGTCAGACCATGGAGTATATACTATACATGATCACATTTACTTACGTACAGTTTTTTTTTACAATAAATTTACAATTTACTGAAGAACAGGTGGGGGATAAATCCTCCTCTGATTGTTTTGAAGTTATTGGTTCCTAATTGCATTTTCCGAAACATTTCCACAGGACTCTCCCCTGAAGGCGGTGCAGATGTTGTGGGTGAACCTGATCATGGATACTTTTGCATCTCTGGCCCTGGCGACAGAACCTCCCACAGAGTCTCTCCTGAAGAGGAAGCCATACGGTCGCAACAAGCCTCTCATCTCCAGCACCATGACAAAGAATATCCTCGGACATGGAGTCTATCAGCTCATCATCATCTTCACACTGCTTTTTGCCGGTATGGACTGCAACTTGGCTCTGTGGTACACCAGAAGGTTCTGCACCAAAGTTCATTACTTATACTAATAGTTTATTTTGTTCCCGCTGCAGGTGAGCAGATCTTTGACATTGACAGCGGCCGTAATGCTCCTCTCCACGCTCCTCCATCTGAGCACTACACCATCATCTTCAACACCTTTGTCATGATGCAACTCTTCAATGAGATAAATGCCCGAAAAATCCACGGAGAGAGGAACGTCTTCGATGGCATCTTCAGGAACCCCATCTTCTGCTCTATTGTTTTTGGCACCTTTGCTATGCAGGTAGGGAGATGCAGAATTAATTGATTTGATTAATGATTTATTTTTAATTGATGATTCACACGTTATAGTAATTAGTAAAAAAGTGTTTTTTATGTATTTTCATAGCTTGTTCTTGTGCTTTGTGCAGATTGTGATTGTGCAGTTTGGAGGGAAGCCATTCAGCTGTCAACCTCTGGACCTGGAAAAGTGGATGTGGTGTGTTTTCCTCGGGCTGGGAGAGCTTGTCTGGGGACAGGTAACATGCAAATCTGTTTCTCCTTCTTTCTGTTTTCCCACTGTGCTTGCTTTCTTGCTTTAATTCTCATTCACCATCTATTAAGCTTTTTCTCCTCTGTGCTGGAAGCTTGTCAGCTTGCCTTCTGACACAGTGCTCTGTCTTCTCTGTGGGTCAGGTGATAGCCACCATACCCAATAGCAGGTTGCGCTTCCTGCGGAGAGCAGGCCAGTTAACTCAGAAAGATGAGTGTCCAGAGGAGGATGTGAATGAAGAAAATGAGGAGATCGACCATGCAGAGAGGGAGCTGAGGAGAGGACAGATCCTCTGGTTCAGAGGACTCAACCGCATTCAGACTCAGGTGAGGACGCGAGAAGGAAACAAATACTCTGTTCCCATGTTGTGATTCGCTGCTTCATTTCACAGGAAGATTTTACTGGATGGATTCTGGCAGAAAGAAAGAATATATGGATATTTGAAATATTGAGTTAAACAGAGTTACTATAAACAACTCTTTTTTAACAACACGTAATAATGAACATTGATGGTTATGTTTAGTCGCTTAAGCACACATTAATATCAATAAGATTAAATGTTATGTTTTATGTTTTTTATCATCATATAATCAGTTTTCAGAAGGAACTGCCTCATTAACTGACATAAAGGAAGAACTAGACCCTTTTCAAATGTTCTTCATGTTAGTCTATAACAGCTTTAAGGTAATTTTATTTGAAGATGATTTATTCAGGTTCATGAAGATGCAGCGCTCTCTCTCTCGGCTGAGGCGATCACCAGTGTGGACCTGTGGAACATGGACGGACAAAGTTTGGGGTTAAACACAAACGGACAAAGTTACTGAACTGTTTATCACTGTGACTGTAACTCTGCACACCGTTATCACTGTGATACATGAGACAGTTTGACCTGTATGTTGGATTTGATTTCATCTCACTGATGTGTCCCTAATGGTCCAGGGTGAAGCTAACCCACATCAAGATACTGTGAGCCAGCATCCTACAGAGGCAGCCAAATGTCATTCAGGGACAATAGAAATACAGGTTTTCAATATTAAAGGAAAACTATGGTTTCGCTATGGAATCAATAGCGAGAGCAACAGAAATAATACCCAAATTGTACTAAACTGAAGTTTTTCTCTATAACCTGTAAAGTGAAGAGATTGGATACCTTGAAGGATGTAAATGACTGCCTCTGTACGCTATACATCGACTAGCAACTCTTTTAAAGGGTCAGCTCACCCAAATTAGCAAACTCATTTTCTGTCTTACCTTTTTTATGGTATTTAGCCTTGCAGAAAGTTTTGATTTTATTTGTGTAGGTTTCGAGATTTCTGACGTCAAGATCTAAATACAAAGGAGGTGAATGGAAATGTAGTACTGTGGTGATGACATCATTGGAGAAATTACAGTTGAAATGTTCAACAGAAGTTTTTTTTCTTCTTTTTATTTGTCAATGCTGTGAGCACCTCAATTAAAAATGAATTCATCTCCTTTGTCTTTGGGCGGTGGCTGAAATCTTTTAAGGTAAGAAAAGACGTATTTTCTAATTTGGGTGAACAAACCTTTTCAGTCAAATTCAGCATTTCGTAGATGGGATACTCCACCCTGACCTTTCGCTGTCCCCCCTCATTGAGACACTTTGTGCTCCCTCTACCACCAAAGTCACCAAGCCAGTCAACCTGTGTTGCCATTTAGTCCCTGTCACTCTGAGCAGCCATTTGTCCTCTCCTGTCCCGCTCTTCTCCCACAGATTGAAGTAGTCAACACCTTCAAGAGTGGCACCTCCTTTCAGGGGGCAGGGGCTCTGAGACGCCAATCATCCACCACCAGCCAGACCCAGGATGTAACCAATGTTTCTAGTCCTAGTCACGTGTCCTTGTCCAATGCCCTTTCCTCTCCTACAAGCACTACTGCTGCTACTGCTCCTCCCACTACTGGCCGTGAGTCAGATCTCTGTCAGTCTGCTTCTCTGCTCTCTTTGCTTCAGGGGTGCCATCATGTCATGAACAAGAAGTTATTTTTTCTCCGCACTTTGTACAGCTTGTTATTCTTGAAGCAAATTACTTCACAGATGGCATCCCTGAAGATTTGTCTTTTTTTATTCTTTCTTGCTATCTGCTTTTTTCATTTCCTCTCTTTCTTCTGTCTTTTTTTGCTGTTCATACTGGATTTCAAATTCATCTTGATATCTCCTCCCATGCTTGGGTGTACTGTCCTCTCATTGGTGAATGTGTGTTTGTTTCCTCAGAGTGCTAGGAGCGCAGGACTAAGGGTGATACCCACGGCGTGACATTTCAGGTTGTGAGTTTGTCTCCCTCTGCTCACCTCCCCCACATCCATCATCCCACCCTCCAATC
The DNA here is from genome assembly GCA_903131615.1 of Diplodus sargus. NCBI lineage: Eukaryota > Metazoa > Chordata > Actinopteri > Spariformes > Sparidae > Diplodus > Diplodus sargus. The sequence goes on along the minus strand of CAEMYA010000098.1, from coordinate 779,246 downwards.
CTTCCATTTTTATGTATTGACAGACCTTGATGTGAACTAATTCCAGTCAACTCACCAAGGGACTGAGTAAACATTCAAGTATAAGTTGCAATGTTGTCTTATTTTGTCTGTGAGTTTGTATACTGACGAGGCAAATCACAGTGAATTTAGCCGAAGCAAATTTTGCCTGCTATGTCGTGTATTATCCAGCTGACACACGAGAATCAAATGTTCTTTTTTAAATGGGGAACCCAAATGGTGCAACTAAAATCTACCCATAAGGGAGGACTGTCAGTATCAGGGATTATCTCTGCTCTTCATCTTCTTTCTCTCTCTTTTACACACAGACACACACTCTTTCTCTTTATCCACTTGATGAAAATCAGATGTTAAACTCTGCTCAGGGTTTGTGGACAGGAGAATTCCTATTAAGCAGTACTGCACCAATAATTCATCCCGTCTTTGTCGCTTCATACTGTCGGTGTAGTTGACTGTCATGTTGCCATAGTTACGGACATAGATCTGCAGCACCAGCGCCAATAATTCAACCCCCACCCGTTTCTGACACCCCATCAGTGTTACTTGTCAGACATCCTGTCACATGCACTCATCCAGACAGGCTCCTCTTATTATTTTTCTTTGTCTGTTTTGTCTCCTTATACCTTATTCTGCCACCGTTAGACAGTAGCAGCTCTACAAATTTACAGTATATATAGTATTCATGTAATAAGTCATATGTTTTAAAGTTTTAAAGGAAAGCAGTACACTGGGGTGCATATTACATTATAATTTACTAATTGGATATAATAAAAGGGCATTTTATTTTGTACAGCTACACATAGAAAAATCGTTTTTTAGATATAGTATATAATATTATAATGGAAAAATATTTTTGGACGGACATGGAAGCAATTGGGATTCAAATTTTCAGTGGTTGAATGATTTATCAGAGAGCAATTTTAATTTACCCCCTAAAGGTCATTAATCAACCAAAAACGCGAAACATTCACTCACTTTACAAATGTGAGGATTTAATGTCTTACTCTGCATTACATTGCTTTAGGGTTACAGAGATCACCTTCAGATTTTGGGTTCTGTGATGAGCATTTTTCAATATTTACAGGCATTTGAACATCTAAACACGAATCTGACAACTATTCAGTCATCAGAATAATCATTAGCTGCAGGCCTAAAAATATACTGATACATACAGTACGTATATTCTCACATTAGTGATCCTGAATCACTATTTTTACTTACAATTTTGAGATTCACCTTCTCACCTTTTAGTCTGTACACTAAGGTTCAAGTTCAGGTTAATTTATTTGTGCACATAGATTGATTTGCAGTAGACAACAAGGCATCCATCTGGACGCACTTTTTAAAACAACACTGACAAGAGACAAACATAATAAAACATGATAAATGCATTAATAGCTCCACTAATCAGTACTTCAGAGAGGTAAATGAAATAATTAGCCACTTAAAAAGCAAACAAATAAGATAACATTCTGTTTTCACTAATTAACTTAACAGTTAATAAATAAATATTGCTTCTAAATCCATACAAACCATCTCTGTGTATTTTATAGGTTTGTTAGCACTGGAATTAAATTTGCAACAATAAACATTATATCAATATGGGTTCAGCTCATGAAAGTCCTTAACAACAACACACAATATAATCCTGCAGAAGTAGTTTTGTGAAGTCAACAGGAGCCTTGATGCAACCACGATGACATGATTCCCTTTTGTATGTCTCACATAAACCCCAGTGTACTAATATAGTCAATCAACATCAATTCTCTTTGAAAGCATCAAAGTATGTTTCTAGAACTAAATTTCAGCAGATTTCTTAAATGCAGACAATGTTTTGATTAAAGCAACACTTTCCAACACTGGAAAGAACTGATGTACAGATACTATCCTTTCTAACTAAGGTGTTTGGGGCCTATACTTGAGTGTTTACTTAGATGTGCATGGAGTTGAAAAACATGCTTTGACCGTCAGACCTCTGACAGTAAACTTATTATTTTCATCATTCACCTCCACATGTTTCGTGTCAGAAGTCTGTGTGCCAATGTCCACTTATTCACCGTCCTGTTGTCTTGTTGCATGTGGTTTGTGTTTATTTCCCGTGTTCAGAATATCTGAACCTACCGTGTTTGCTCGTTGTCCAAATGCCACTGTTTTTGTTTTTGTTTTTGAATGTGTTGTTTTGTTGTGAAGTTTTCACTGCAATGCTTGTGTTGAACCACCATCTTCATGCAGCCTTGAGTTTGACTGTCTCCATTGCCCTTGTTTAGGGCTATGCTTTACCCACCCTGTGCTATATCCGTGTGTTCGTGTGTCCCATTCAGAGTCTGTGTGGATATTTTCCCAGACAGTGCTCTGGTACCTCAAGAAGTTTTTAAACCACCTGATTGGATCTCTCAGATCTAACCTCCTTCCTTCTTACTGACCTTGTCCACCAGATTTCTTCAAACTTGCATGTGATATTCTCCTTTAATTTTTTCTGTGAGCATTCCATTTATTAACGTGGCTTGTTTCTAGGTATACAGCACATTGGACTAAAGCGTATACTTACAACGAGCGTTTGTGTTGCTTTGGTTTTTCTTGAAATGTATGATTTTGTTGTGTTTATTTTTACGATTGTGTTCCTCACGGCTTTTCTTAGTGCACGCCAAAAAATTGAGTGACTTGTGAACTGTAGTCATCTTGTGTGAAAAGCAGAACACAGACTGCAGTTACTTTCTCTCCTGTCCCTCCTCCTCCTCGCCTCAACTGAGAGGTTCTCTCCCTCCCCTCTGTCCTTTTTCTCTCCCAAATCCTCTATCCTCTCATCCCAAGGGTCCCTCCAACCCTTCCATTTTTAACTCCGGTGTCACCTCTCATTGTTCTTTCTTCTCTTTCCTCCCTTTTTTTTTTTTTTTACAACAGATCCGTGTTGTGAATGCATTCCGTAGCTCCCTCTATGAAGGCCTGGAAAAACCAGACTCCAGATCATCCATCCACAACTTCATGACACACCCGGAGTTTAGGATAGAAGACTCAACGCCCAACATCCCCCTCATCGACGACACAGATGATGATTCCGCTCGGAGGAGGGGGAAGTTCTCCAGCCAGCCCTCGTCCCCCAACAAGAATAACAATGCCATCGACAGTGGCATCAATCTCACCATCGACACCAGTAAATCAGCCGCTTCCTCCAGCCCCGCCAGCCCTCTTCACAGCTTGGAGACCAGCCTCTAACCATGATCTTAACCTCATCTCTTAATGTTATTTCCTTGCAGTCTGGGGGCACCTCCTCCAATTCCCCCAGACCTTTAACTGCAAACCTTACACCTCGCCCCCCCCCCCCAAATTTCACCCAGCTCAATTCTTATTTCCAGCTCCTCCCCTTAAACCCCACATTTACCACAACCACAGGACAGGTCCTGTGGCAAAACCTCCATCTTTGCTCCCCTTAACCTTGAGCTCTTAAAGCTCCCCGCTCCTCTCGAAGTGGAGAAAATCTAAAGTAATACGGCAAGGTGAAAAGAAAAACAAACTTAACATACAATCAAAAAAGCTCAACAAAGCCACAAAACCTACACAGCCATCCTGCTTTTGTGGTTGTATGTGTACGGTGGAGGCAGTGGCGGCGGTGGTGTGTATGACTATATGCGTGTTAGCATGTACTGTATTAAGCGTGCCGCTGACTGCACATATGTATAAACTGTGTCTTTAGTGGCACCGGGAGGAGGACGCTGAGGAGGGAGACACTGCGGAGGAGTAAAAATCACAAAACAGGACAGACTCTAAACTCCCCTTACACTCCCTCTCCTCAACAGTAACATTGTCAATACTGATAATAGTTTAAATTAAATCGAACAACATTGTTATTATTCTGATTCTCATTCTGATTATTATTGTTATTATTATTGTTGCTCCTGCATGAATGTACATTACCCAAGTTTTATTTAAAAGGGTTTTGATTTTATTGGAGTTCTTTCGTTGTGACGGGCTAGGCCTCGCGGTGGACTACTATTTTAAAGACAGCTTCTCTGAGTTCCTGGCCTGCAAAGTTCCCTCTTCTGTGTGGCATGAACATGTACCCGACTGTAAAAATTTATTTCATCCATAAACAGAAATGTGTAACGAGGTGGTAGGGCTCAACTTGCACAGTAGTTTTGCACCTGTCGGAAAAGAGGAACGCAAAATAATATTGATGATGATAGCATTTATGGGATATATTCTATAAATATAAATACATATAAATATATTTAGAGAGAGTTTATCTTTGTTTGTCGGCATGTTGCCTTGTTCCTGCTTCAATGGCTCAAAATACTTTGACTTATTTATGTCTTAAAGAGAATGTAATTTGTTTACAACCTCGTAGAGATAAACTTCCTGGTTTGTAGAAGGAGAGAGGCGAAGCTGGAGCTCAGAAGGACCAGAGCTGTGTTGGTGTGTTAATACTGAAAAACCATGTGCTGGAATTTGCCTGCTATCTTTTCAAATATTGTAGATATTTTTAGAGGATTGACAAACAAAAAGAAACCAAAACATAATGGGATACGTAGTAAATGTGGAATCTTAGTATTACGCTATATGATTGTTGGGATCAAGTTGGAGTGGCTTGCCTTTTCTTAAACGGAGGCCTCCTTTTTTGTGACAGAGGGGGAATATTTAATTCTTTTTTCACTTCTTCTTCTTCTCTTTTTTTTAATTGTGTTTTTTTTTCTGTGCTACAGCGCTGGCCTGGGGTCGGGGCTCACGTTAAAGGCTGATATCAGGACCTTTACAGTGAACTGTCTCATAGATAAACCTGCTTGTTCAAAGGACTTGATGTTTTAAAAATATGTGTGACCATCGAAAAAGGCTGCGATCGAGTCATATTAGAAAAATCTGCAAAGTTATATTTGGCTTATCTGTGCCGCACGGAAATCAGACATTTCTTTTTTCTTTTTTGTTTCTGTTTAACAATTTGGAATATATTGTGTTGTTTATTTTTTATTTAATTTTGATTTTAGTTTATTTTTTTGGTTCCCTTTTTTTTCCTCTCGCAGAGGGACACACGCAGCCCCACAAAGCTGTTGGCATTTTTAACATCTAAGAAAAAAAAAAAAGGAAAAACTGACAAAAAAAACAGATTACAACAAAAATGGAATGTTGCTTTGACTCTTTTTCTATATATAAAAAAGACGATCCTTTTCTGCACTATCTGGTTATGAATGAAAAACTTCTGTGGTGTAATTCTAGATGTGCTTTTGTGTGTTTTAACCAAGCTTGTCTTCCTGCCGTCACAGAATATACAGTACTCTAGCATCTCAACTGTACTCACTAGTTGTAAACTATTTATTGTGCTTTGACCAATCAGACATTACCAGAGAGAAGTTACATACAGAATGCACATTTACCCTGTCTTATTGCACTCAGAAGGACAAGGCCACTTAACTAGCCTGTACTATTGTTATTTCTATTACTAACCGAAGTCATTGGCAAGCATGACGTGATAGGCTCATTATGCAACTTGAAAAAAAAAATTGACGGTTTTTCTACTTTTAAAAAAACTCCTATACACTACTACAGTATATACAATCATTTATCCAAGCATCTTTTTTCTTTTTTATATCCTCCTCCTCTGTCATTTCCCAGTCGATTCGTCCATCTGGAGAGGGTGCACAAGCTTTACCAGTCAGCTCAGGCGTGTTGAAACAGTCACATGGACCATTTGAATAAAAATCTGTCTTATTTAAGTTGGAAAAAAAAAAAAAAAACAGTCTGG
>CAEMYA010000098.1:756427-773455 GCA_903131615.1 Diplodus sargus | reverse complement strand
TCTGGATTCTGATCTTCTGCTTATAAGCTGTCGATTTATTTTGTTTTCCTTTCCAAAGTTTTAACTTGACAGTTTATTTGTTTATTTGTCTGTACAAAAAAAAATGAATAAAACAATAAAACAGCATTTTCAATAATAATCATAAAAAAGACTTAAGCCAACATTCTCAAACCACTTTTACATCCAGGAGGACATTCAGCTTTAAGAGGATGCAAAGACGACAAGTTCAAAAATAATGTTTGTAAATACAGCAATGAGTCCACTGAGGACAGAATAAACTCCAATGCGGACTGGTGTTGAAAAACAGGAACTCTTCCTGACTACATCTACCATCATGCACCACGACGAATCATACTGCCGACGCAGCTGTTTGGCTGTATGTAATCGATCACTGCTCCTGTCAGAAACACACAAAACATCGTGATAACACGTGTTGTAACAACCAATAATTATGTTGGCGATGACACCGGCAATGATGATGATGATGATGATGATGATGATGAAGATGACAATGCTGATGATAATGATGATATCAATGATACTTCTTGCAATATACTCTCACCTGCCTCGATGTACTGTATTTAGCAGCATGCAGTTTGTGGAACAAAGAAAAAGAGAAATGCCAACAGATAACTTTTTGGCATACTTAGCCATTTATGGGTAAGTGATTTAAGTGTTCATCTTGTTTTTATGATATTTTTTTTATCTATACAATAATTGTAAATAAAGAACTCAATGTCTTTGTTCATTTAATACTATGCAAAAAGTCATGCTTTTCTGATTGTTACCCACCCTTAATCCTAGAGTGTGTTGCTGGAATGTTTGTGGTCTCAAAAGTCAGTGAAAACATGTGATGTAAATTATTTTATAGCTTGAGGAAAAAGTTAAATGATGATGAAAATTATTATTATGATACCGTGAGGAGGAGGAGGAGGAGGAGGAAGATGACAATAACGGTGGTGACAGTGATGATGATGATGATGATGATATTGATGATGATGATGATGATGATGATGAACTGTGACTCTTGCCGCTTGACTGTCCCATTTACCACACTCCTGACAGGAGCGCAAGTGAAAAACATAATAAAAACAAAAAAACGAAAAATCACTAAATAAATCTCCCAGAGCAGCATGACCCAGCATGGTGTGTCCTGGCCCCGTGTGACATGTCCTGTTCTGATTCGTTGTGCTTCACCTACCAGTGTCCACTTGACTTTGTTTTTCCATTCTCATTGGTCTGTTGCAAACGGTTCTGCTTGTAGCCTATTTGGGGGAGTTTCAGTTCGCTCATAAAGATGATGTAATATACTTACAACCAGCGGGTCCCAGTGATCTCTTAAAATGAGGCGTTTCTCCTGATGGCGATGATCACATAATCTGGCCGAGGACTCTTGTTGCATGTCATTTCCCGTCTCTCTCCCCCCTTTTTCTCTCTGTACTGTCTTCTCTCCAGTTAGGATGTAAAAAGTAGAGCTCAGATGAAGTAAAACTGTCCAGTGTTTCATGAGAGAAGGATGAATAGATATAAGACTTGAACTTCACCTCAAGTTAAATTTCAGTCATTTCACCCTCATTTTGATGGAAAGTCCGGTGAAGTTTCATATGCCATAAAACATGTCTGGAGCTTCACAGCAAAACAGTGTTGCAGCGTTCTCCTAAAATACTGAAATAGATGGGGAATTTTATTTTTTTTTTCAAATTGGAATGCAGCTCATCCAGTGTTGTCCAAGTCTGTGGAAGCCCTGAAGTCCAAAACTGATTTTAAAAAGAATATATTTACACCCTTTTCAAGATTAAATCTTCAGTGTAGCTGCTTGTCAAATCACTTTGATGATGCTGAACGAACTGTATGGAGTCATTTTATGTTTTTGTTTTTTGAATGCTTAAAACAAGTCCCCATCTACTTCAGATGTTTAGGAGAATGCTGCAACACCGCGTTGCCATGAAGCTCCAGAAATGTCTTGTGGATTACAAAACTTCACCCGACTTTCCATCAGCCTGGGGGGGAGAGGATAATGACAACACTTGTTTTTTTTTTTCTGGTGTACTTATCCTTTGAGTGCCGACATAGTGGTGCACTGAGCTAAATATGCTAATGCTGCATGCTAATTTGCTCAGAATTATAACATCTTGTTGCTAAGCAGATCAAATGTTTCCCATGGCCACCATGTTATTACAGATGAGGCTGATGGGAATATCATTAGTTTTGCTGTTTCTGGTGATGAAGCAACATATTGGACAAGTCAGGGGATCACCAGAGTCAGTAGGAATTAAACTCCGGGGGAACATGAATGTCTTTATACAATTTCATGGCAGTCCTTTAGTCGTGGAGATAGAGCAGTACAGAAAAGCTCCTCAGATTTATCTTCTATGTTTGTTAAACTTTTATTGATATAGGGAAGTTTTTTGTCTTTGAGCAGTTGGTTACTTCTTTAAGAATGTCCCGCTCATATTCACTCAGGAACAGACATTCACATCTGAAGCTGTCCAAACTGGAGCACTCAAGGATTACGGGCTTTGCTCAAGGACACTTCTCCAGTAGAAAAAGGGAGGGGAAAGCATTTGTCTCTCACTTTTCCACTGTTTTTATAGTACATCACTCTTAGCCTACTCAACATCTTACTATAGTGGTCATATTTCAAGTTGTGTGATCATCACACCCACACTGAAGCTGCTGCATACACAATACTTGTCACACAATCTGAAAACTTCGGTGAGATTTTGCTGTAGTCAGATTAAGAACAAAATTCTTCCTGTGACTTAAAAACTACTGATGCCTGCAGCTCGCTAAAGTAGGCTTGTGCGGGATTGATCCCACCCAGTTTTGATGGGAAAGAGGGCGGCGGTGGCGTCTGAAGAACATCATAGCACTGACTTAATCTTCTTTCCATTTAATTTGAAATGGGATGGCGTCTGCCGGCACCAGTATGACTTCAGACTCATTTGAAAAATGGAAAAGCATTTTGCACAAATCTGCTAAGCGTGTTGAGTGACGAGCACAAACTGTTTACATGTGTGAGAGAGAGAGAGGGGTGGATGGATGGATGGATGGATGGATGGATGGATGGATGGATGGGTGGGTGGGTGGGTGGATGGATGGATGGATGGATTGATGGGTGGATGGGTGGATGGGTGGATGGATGGATGGAGACCAACTGCCCAACACTCCTCTAGCATTAGTGAACAGTTTAGTCAGTGGAGGCACGATTACTGGATATCTGGGGGAAAGAAAGAGAGGTCATAGAAGACGGTTTATCTGAATGTAAATGTCCACTGGAGGGCAGTGTTTCACTAGAAAACTGAAGACAGCAGCACATACGGCTCCTGTAAAGTGTCTCTTGAGCATCAGTGTTCTCAAATCATAAGACAAGGCTGTTCTGATTCAGCCGTTTCGTGAAGTGAAAGGCACTCAGACATCCCACGAGTCCTGTGAGTGAAATCCTTGAAAAATAAGAAGTCCTGAGCACCGCCAACTCCTTTGTTTTTTATTCTGATTCGGTCCTCAGAACTTTTGATTTGAGTTGAACTTCAGTGTTGAAGACGAGATGTGACAAGAAAAAAGGGTAAAGTGTCGCTGTGCGTGTACTTTAGCCTTCATGTTTGTCTGGGTCCAGTTCAGATTCCGAGCAGCGCATTTTGATAAAATTAAACCTGTATTAAATGTATTCTGTGGTACCTTTGGGGCAGCACGACGAGCATTCATAAAGTTATTACTGTAAACATTTAGGCAAGCAGCTTCTTTCTGATACCTCCAACAGACAGAGCAACATATCGCATTTCTACGAAGTCACGTTTCTGCACCCCTGATGAATACAAGTCCACCACTCACTCTCTTTTTAGCTCTTCGCCTACTCCTGAGAGAAGTATATGGCTGTCCACTGCAAAGAAGTCCTGCCTGTCTGGACCAGAAAACAGTAGCAAGCCAGAAAACCGAAGCAAAGACCTGAAAGATGCTAAATGTTTCCGTAGAGCTGAAGGGAAATGCAGAGTTGCGTGATCATCGTAGGTTTGTTTCCACGAGTGGCCCCTTTCAAATGACACATGATAGATTGGCGTTAAAAAGGTGGAGCAGAGAAGCATCAGACAGTGGCGAAAAGCAGGTTATCACAAAATGATGGATATTTATTCAATAACATGTACTTTAGCTTTTATAAGAAGGGTGCTGCGTGCTTGATGAAGAATGATCAAGGTCACAGTCGCCCTAATGAAGACGCAGGCCGTTTATTATGATTTCCATCAGCGCAAAATAAGATGTGGATCATCAGCTGACCACCGCCAGAAACAGAGCCAGGCTCGAAACATTGTTAATGAGGCAGAAATAACTGGGTCAGTGTTCAGTCGTGATGGATGGTGTCTGCCTGCTGTTCGATAGACGGCAATGACCGCCTCTCATCCCCCAAATATATTCTAAACAAGAAAAAACTGGACATGTTTGTTTGTCATGTGTGTTAACTGTTTCTGTTAAGCCATTTAAGATGCTGCATGCGTGTGTTTCTGTGTGTGGCGCTGTTAGCCAGCGTCATTAATGCGGATACCACTAGGAGTCACCACAGTCAGAAATGTTCAAATCTTTTAGGCCTTAAAGAATACTGAAGATAAGGGTCAGTGGGTTTTTATGACTATGAATTAACTGTTTGCTTTCTGTACAACAAATATTTCCCTTTACGAGCTGCGCCAGGGGCAGGAACTGGTCTACACTTCCTGTCTCCTCAGCGGGTGTGGTTGCGATCCAGTGACACAGAAACAGGAAATGAGTGTGCACCGTCTGAACCGTCCCACAAATGTTTGCATGTCTGGCTAACCAGTCGGTAACAGCTGTAACTGTTATATGATGTAAACAGGTCATGTTAAAGCACCATGATGTAACTTTTTAACCTTGGAATAACAGCTTCAAAAATGTGTGGAGGTTTAAACTCCGACGTCTCCGGTCAAAAACTTTATCAAAGATGGCGTCATGTTTGCCAAGCCGGTTCGTTTTTCATCCTCTTGAAACGTTAATAGTGAAATGTGGGCTGATGTGTGAAAATGTGAAAAATAAAGTGTCTACTCTGTTTCTGGCTTGTCACAGTATTCAGTGAACAGTGTTCAACTTCATAACAGGTTTGGCTCAAACAAGCTGCTTCTTTATTTGCTGACAGGAGGACGTAGGCACGAAGGTTAATAAAGTAAGAAAATAATATGTCTGAATTCTGGTTTGTAATGTTCAAAAAATGAACTGAAATGATCAACACACTGTGAAGAGTTAACGGTTACGACATTGTGTCAAGGACGCCTATGTATTGTGTTGCTCTTTAAGTTAGCATGCTAATCAGCTGTTGGTGTCAATGTTAATGTCATGCTAATCAGCTAATTGGGTGGTCCTGGAGTCGGCTAATATGAGCTTGGCTAATGGCAGCCTTAGTTGATGTTAATGGTGACATGCTGCTCTAGTTGTTTGAGTATGAATTTGACAAGTTACCCATTCTTACATATTGCATCACCTATCACTGGAGACTTTGTTTAAGCCTACATATTTATTTGTCAGCGACAAACAGACTTTCTCGATTCTGCTCCTGGTTAATTGGATTGGATAGAGGAAGTGTGTTTGAATTTGCCTACAATTAGTTCCAAATTTAATAGTTCCTTCCAAGAATCTTCTGGCAAGCGTTAGCATGACCTGACCCTTTAAACCAGTTATGTAAGATGTACAGAGGCAGACATGCAACTACGGCATATAAACAAAGGATCATTACACTAAATGCCGCTGTTGCAGGGTCTTTTTTTCATGCACCTGTCTCAAACACAGAAAAGGAGAACGAGCGAAAACCAAGACATCCAGAGATTTCAGTCCATTAGCATTAACCCTTGGTTGGCTTTAGCGTTAGCCTGACAGCGTGTGTAATAGCATCAGCATGCGCGGCTGTGCCTGCTGGGGTGGCACAGGCTGTGAATATAGAGTGGGCTCCCACAGCTCGGGAGATTAGCGTTCGAGTGCATTCAAGTCCATGTGCGAGGGCCGATTTCCAGGAAGAATAGCCCTTTATTGGGCCCCAAGTTGAATCCTGCTGCTTCCCTTTGGCCCAATAGAAGGCTGCAGTAACTGACAGTCCTTTACAATCAGCCAACACTGGTGGAGGTTTTGGGGCTCTCATTCTTTTTTTTTTTCATCCTTTTTCTCCAAAAGGATTGATTTTGAAATTACTCTTTCTCTGCCCAGTGTGTGCATGGGTCGGTATATTTGTGTGCATTCGTCCGTATACGTGGGTTTGCGTGTGTGCGTTTGCACTCACACACATTCACACACGGACACACACGCACACGTGCACACGTTTGAATGCCAGTCTTGGCAATTGTCTTAATGGGATAAGGGGAGACTATGGTTCCTGTTGGGGGGGGGGGGATGGGACTGTGGGAATGACATGGGAAAACACACACACACGTTACATTCATGGCACGAACGTTGTCGGGTGATTCAAAGCAAAAAGGTGATATGTGGTGACTCGTTATGTCCCAAATACACCTCAAGGCTGCGAACACTCTGCACACTCACCAAAGGAGAGATGACGCACCTTTCAGCAGGACTGAAACTCTTTTGCAAAACAATGTACAACCATAAAAAAAAAGATAGTGACTCATGTGCTCAGTGTTAGAGTGCACTCATAGCTACCAACTATTAGATCTTTTTTCTTGATGTTTTGTTAGATGTCACACAGTCAAAAAGTAAAGTAAAGGTCATTTAAGGAGAATAAAAGAAGCAACATTATAGATAACTGAAGGTGGGGCTGGTGGGGGTGTTGCAGTGACTGGTTCTGGACAGTAGGGGTCATCTGTGGCATAATATTCATGAAGGCCTTCATGCCAACAAGCCTGCTCCAGTAGCTCATCTTCTCCCAGCCTTTCTCAAGGAGATGGTTTAGGTGTAATATGAAACGACCTGCTGTAGGTCAGGTGGTTGGAAATGTCGGTTTGTAATGTCAGCTGTGGAAAACTGAAGTGGAGCTCAGGGAATCTGAAGGAGATAAAAAGACATCAGCTATCTGAGAAAACAGCAGCAGCTACTGAGAGGAGGTCAAAGGTCATCGACCAGGAGTCAGTGTGGACAGCCAAAGAGAGATCAAGGTCCATCCCTGATTGGAGACGGGTTTAAGTGTCCCTCCATTCATGACTACTGGTTATACATAGATCTTGACTAATAGGTATTTTTATGATAGATTCATCTATTTGGTCTTCAAAAGATGAGAGAATAAACTGTCCATCACAGTATCCCTGAGTCCAAGTTGCCTTATTTAGGTTATTTTTTGTCTGAGAAACAAAGACCTGAAGATATTCTTTCATTGTCATGACAAATGATACAAAGAAACAACCAATATTTGATTGAATTTCCTAAATAAATCAAAGCTATCATGCAATTTATTATCTGTAACTCATTGTATATTATGTTTATTTAAAAAAACAAAACTGGTCTGAGCAAAAATGTCCTCTGAAGAAAATTGGCTCCATTGACATGACGATGGAGGTCCTCTAACCTTAATGGATAAATTCACCCAGAGGTGAAATCTCAGTTATTATCTGCTCACCCACATGCTGATGGAGTTTTATAGTCCACAAGACATTTCTGGAGCATCACAGCAAAACACTGCTGTAGCCCTCTGCTTAACTACTGAAGTACACTTGTTTTTAAACATAAAAACATAAAAAATGTCAAAGAGCTTGTCTGATGTGATCCAAGTCCCCAGAAGTTCTGAGGACTGGGTAGAAAAGACTATATTTGGTTGATAATGGCAAGATACAGTCAACTTGTGCATCCACTTCAGACATGTGTGGCTATTATTTTTAGCTTAGCAACTACACTGAACATTTGGGCTTTAAAAAGGGTGTAAATAACAAATCAAATCAATTTAGGATCTCATGGTTTCTGGCAACTTAGGAGTTGGACTTTTAGGAGCGATTTTAAATTAAAAGTATTTTTTCTGATTGTCCCTAACCATGGGCTCGTCATCTTTGCATCTAAAAAGATCAGTCATCATGTCCGCCAATAGCATCAGAATAACATCCGATCAGAAAACATTTATTTTTGTTGTTCAGGAGGTCAGTGAAAGACACCTTAATCAGCCGTTTAATTTGGAGGACTTTAAGTACTCTTGTTAGGAGAACATTTGTGTCTGCTCGCCATTTCAACCAGTATCTTACTTCACCAGCTGCCTCTGACCAGACTGGAAGGACTTAAAGAAATAGTCTTGAAACCATGGATTGAAACTTCTTGCAGCTGGATGATAGATGATTTCAACATTTTAACTCAACTCTGGGTGATAGAGCTCCAGCAGTCACATTGCCCCTGAAGTAAGATGCATAGCCTTGGAACACACACATACTCAAAGTTATACACCAGGTACGCACACACAAACATGCTGGCTTGCCTGCTCACGCCCAGAGACACAATCACACTCTATTCTCTGGTGGCGGCAGATGGACAGGTGTGTGATTACCGTCCCACCTCTAAACCTCACAGGTATTATATCCCCATTCACCGGCTCATTGTGTCGATACTGAGATGTCAGCCTGCGATAAGTGAAATGACAAATTCAGAGGAAGATGTGGGGGTGTCATATTTCCCAGACTGATCAACATTTCATCTTTGGCGTACAGACGAGCAGACGAGGGGGAGGTGGATGGATGACAGCGAGAGAGGAAGAGACCACCAGCAGCCATTATTTGTAGGATATCTCCAGTTTGTCTTCATTACCCATGGTCCATTGCTCTCCAGGATGTACTGATAGCTCATGCATCAAAAGGCTGTCTGCCAGGTGAACATGGTGACAGATAGATCTAAGAATAGCTGGATGTATAATTGCACATCAGGTTTAATATTATCAGTCTCCCATGAGGAATCTGCAGGGTAAAGGGCTTGAATGCAATTATTACCTTGGCGCTCGTCAAGCCAGTGACTGTGAGTGAGAATGACAGTTATCAATACTGACACTTATTCAGCCTTAATTTGGCATTTCTGTGAGGAAAAGGACTGTGTTGACGCTCAAAACTATCCAACATCTGAAAAAGCAATGAAATAGTAGCTTTTTGTTAAGAAATGTAGGTGAATGACATAGTTTGTCTGTTCCATTCGAAATGCATATGACCTTAAAAATATGTTTGTATGATTGATTTTCACCTCCCACTATGGTTAAAGTGAAACTCTCGCCAAAATGCAACCTAGCCTTTATTTCTGAATGTATATGAGTCAAACCTTCATGTAAAAGCATAATTACGAGGAAAGCGGCACTTTTGAGATTTACCGTATTTTCGTTTTCGGGTCAAACTTATTTTCAGTGGGAGTGCTTGGGGCAAATTAGCTATAGCATCAAAATTGCTATTTTTAAAAGATTAAGAAGGCTCGACACAGCGTGAAACTTTGCTCGTAGTATCACCAGGGTCTCTACACATGAATGCGAGCATTGAGAACATTGTTTGTGTACACAGAGTTTACTAAAAAGAACGTTTTTGAACAACTCACCTTAGCAGTAGCTTGTTCAGCTAGCCGCTGTCATGGCAGCCGAGAAGTATCGATCTCTGAATGCAATATAACATGGAGGAGAGTTAAGGTAGAACGCTACTGTCTTCCGGCAACAACTATCCACACGATATCTCACGTGACTTATCCGGCTTTTGATTTTAGCTTTGTTTCTTATATGAGGCTCCTTTTTCAACTTCAAGGTCAATATTGTTTTTCGATTAATGACAAAACAACAAATTATCCGTGCATTTATATGGAACTAAGCTTTAGGAGCGGTCCACCTTAACTCACCTCCATGTTTTGTCGCACTCGGAGATCGACACTTCTCACTAGTGTGAGATGTCCAAAAACACTCTTTTTAGTAAATTCTGTGTACACAAACAATGTTTTCAATGCTCGTGTTCGTGTGTAGAGACCCTGGTTATACAAAAAACAGGAAAAAACTAAATGAAAAAGTATGACACATCCCGCTACCCTGCCTAGAAGGCCAGCATCCTTGAGTCGCCTCTCACTGTTGATGTTGAGATTGTTGTTTTGCAAGTTCGTTTTTTATAATGCTTCCGGCTGCGAATGTGTGAGATTTCTGTTTCCTGAAATCAAGACTCTGATGTGCTTGTCCTCTTGCTCACTTGTACACCGAGTTCTCCCACACCTCTCTTTAAATTATAGTTAGAGCTGTTCTTTGAAGGTAATAGTACACACCACTCTATGAGATCTTCAGGTTCTTGGCTATTTCTCATTGCGTGAATAGACACAAGAGCTTTACTCAACTAGCCTAAATAAGGCCAATTTATTTGCTTCTTTACTCAGCACAACAGTTTTCAGCTGTGCTAACATAGCTGCACAGAGGTTTTCAACTCAATTTGCCTTTTAAAATGTAAAAACTTGGATTAGGTAACACAATGTGCCACTGGACCACCGGAGCAATGGTTGCTGAAAATGTAGATGTTTCATTAAAAATTAGCCATCTCCTGCTAAACCACATTAATGTGCAGCCTGTTTTTCTGATGAATTTAGTGTCAATTTAACTGAATAAGATTCTACTTTGTTTCAGAAATTTCTAAGTGACCACAAACTTTGTCTTTGAGACAAAAGACATATTGAATGAATTGAGCCTTGACATCATATCTGGGGGATAATGTAAAAATATTTTAGTATAACACAGATTTCGCTTATCCCGTACAAAGGCACTACATATCACAAGTTAAAAGCGGTATGCATGTATCTGTTGTCTATGTGTCTGTGGAAAAGAAAACCCTAAAAAGCGATACTTTGACCTAAAAAAAGGTTGGGAATCACTGGTCCAAATATCACAGTATGATTTAGCACAAATGTCTGTGCACAGGTTAGTAGGTATGTAAATCAATTCCAGCATGGCTCTGCCCGCCTTAAACTCTGAGGTCTAATCAGCAAGAATAGAAAACATCTGTGCAGTTGTGAAGTGCTTCTTTAACCGTGCAGGTTAAAAAAGCACTTATGTTGCCTTTCATTTTGCCTTGTTTACTCTTTCTGCCAAATCCAGAACGAGGACTCATCGGTGTGCATGTTGAGTTATCAGTGAGTCATACACTTTGTCAACAACTCAACAGAACAACAGATCAAACTGGTCAATTTGCCTGCTCAACGCAGCCAAAAACAAATGAGCAAATGAAAAGCTCCCACTGCAGCGCTTATTACAGTCACTGAGCACGCTCTCACATTTATTAACGATGTTTACTCGGTGATACAAGGTCACACTAATACAAACTAGATTCTTAGCAGGGATCCATTTCACATTCAAAATACAATTGATCCAAGCTTTGATCCAATTATTATTGGTATCTATCAAATTTAACCTAATAATCTGCACCTTTTATATCACATAATGAATTACCTGCAGTTAAAACACAGTTTGATGCTGTGCAGAGGAGAGATTTAACTTGGTAAGTTTGTCTGTGTTATTGCTTTATTAAAGAACATGCTGTTACACCAGCAAGTCTCTAATAGTATTAATATTCAGCATACTAATATCAGCTTTCTCAGCTCTATTGGCATGTGCCCGTGGGTGCTGCTGGCAGGTCTCATTCACTACTGGGTGGCCTGGTTGGTAGCTACTCAACGCTCCCCTCTTGCCAAGCAGAGAAAGCTATTGGACTCTCCGAGCAAAGCAATAAGGCGGGGTCAGAGAGTGTGTGTGTGTGTGTGTGTGTGTGTCTGTGTGTTTGTGTGTGTGTGTATGCGTGTGCCCACGTGTATGTTTGTGACTCAAGCTCAATTATCACACCCTCATACTATTATCTGATACTGTCACACTATTGTTTTGAATGTAAATACTACCTTTTGTTGGACACCAGACTAATTGTCGCATGAGGATAAAAGAAACGCTGAATTTAAAAGGACTGAATAGATGCAGTGGATTGGCTGCAGCGAGTTTGTTGAACCTGAGTTTGGGATCTGTTGCGCTGGGCTCTTTGTCTTGCATTTCCCCTAGCTTCTTTTCTCTTCACTTTCCCTCGCAGTCTCTTTTTGTTGTTGGTGAAAATTGTGCATCAATGCGGTCTAAAGCTTTCTCAGTGAAGTGACCCGTGTTTAAATGTTCTAGGGGCGTCTTGTTGAATTGCTCAAACAAATTGCTGTTGATATGAAGATGTGGGGTGGTGTCTCCACTGATCCCCAGGTTTATACACTTGGCACAGTGTTAGCATTGCAAGGCCTTGAATGGCAGATTTGGCTGAAGTTATGACTTTGTCTTTTGTCAGTCAACTTGGGGTCTTCCTGTGCATGGGCATGGTTCCAACATGTCAAACATATCAAATGCAGATTTATTCCATTGCTTGATGCTCAATGCAAACAGCTGATTGTGGATGTTCCTGTGCCAAACATCTTGAAGCTGTCAACAATTTAAATCTGTTCCCATTTTTGCTGCTGTCAGCTAATATTTTATTTTGCGATTGAAACAACCCACCATCACCCATCCTGTTCCATTTTTTCAACAGAGTGAATTGTCCATTAATTCAACCGATATCAGAAATATTCCTGCATTGCTATTGGTGTGATCACTCCCAGAAAATGATGACTTTTCCAACATACAATAAAAAATATGTATATAAATGAGTCTCCAGCTAAATCCATGCTCATATCAATAAAATTATGATTTTACTTTGGTTACAATCTTTGCTTTGGCTGCATTATTTCTCAATTCAAAATGTACTTTCATTATATGCTGATGATACACCACACTATATATATGTATGTGGTAATACTGTGCAATGGTCAAGTTTGGTCTGGTTTAGGCACCAGAACTACTAGGTGTAGAAAAAAATCATGGTTTGGGTTTAAAAAAAAGTACTTTATACTATGTATGTGACCATAGGGTATGTAATGTAACGTGGTTGACTTTATTTAGATTACATTAGTTAACTTTCATGCTTAAGACATGTCGTCTTTGACTGAATCAGAGCATGCCATGTTCAAAGCCTCCATTGTAATAGTTCATTTGTAGTGGTCTATTGTTCAGCAGTTGCTGAAGCTAAAATCTAAGTATGGGAGTAGTTTGGGGAGGCTGTGGAGAAGGAGTTTTTGTCAGCTTCAAGGAAGTTCAGGCAAACTTTCAGGCAACTCAGTCTGAGCATTCCTCAGTCTGTGTCCACCACAGAGTACTGTGGAGGGACTGTGAGAGTATGGGCTACTGGGGATGTTTCTACTATGTCCGCATACTCAGCCAGGGTTGTTTCTTGTCCCCGATCCTGTTTGTGATTTTCATGGACAGGTTCCTCGGGTGCTGCCATTGTGTAGAGAGTGTCCAGTTCAGGAACCTCATGACTGCATCACTGCTTTTTTTTTCCTGCCCCAAGCCAAGGAATTTAAGTAGAACGTGCTCGTACATCCAGACGGAGCATGGCGTGGCGCCGGTAGAAAAGGAGCCAGCTGAGGTAGTTCAGGCATCTGATCAAACACTTAAATGTCCGATGTTGTCACCTTTGAACAACAGCAACAGCCAGAAAAAAATTTACACTTACACAACTTACACTGTTCATACATAATTTAATCACAACCATTCTTAGTTCTTACACTTCAGCCAAAACTGAAACTGTCTTTCAGTTCATGCACTTGAACTGGCACTAATTTCTTTCATGAGTGCCACCTGAACTGACACTTTCAGCTTAATTTAACACTTACATTTGAACTGACATTTCCACTCCTTTCAGTGCCTTCATTTAAACGGAAACTGATGAACTGATAATTAAATCAACACTTCATTGCATCACGCTGCCAAGGTAGTTGTTACAGTTTGTTGTAAAATGAATGAGGAACAGAACTTTCCTGTGAAAGGAGCGAGTGCATAAACCTATTTGAGGAGTGAAAAAATATTTGCTGAAGAGAGATTTAGAGACAAATTGAGCAGCATTCACCAAACTATGGAAAAAAAACTGCCACTGTTACATAACATCATGTGAGAAGAGGGCGAGAGAGACGCCGACAAACAGCTTTATTCACTCGCCTCTCACTGGCCTTCATTTTAAATTCTGCTTCGCTCCTTTCCATATTTCTGCATGTTTTCACCACTTATCGCTGTGTGTTTCTTCCACCTCTGTCTCTACCATACTACAGTTCTTTCAGTCCACCTATCTACTCTCTTAGCTTATTTTCTCTTATTCACTGCATCTTGTAAAAGACTGATGACTGGTATCCTAGCAACAAGTCTCTTTTTTTCCAGCGTCCTAACTGGACAGCAAAGAGACTGTGTTCCCCCTGACTCGAACAACCAATGGAACAAGAAGTTTGTAGTCCCCCAGGAGCGAGGCGCCCAATCACTTTGAAGCATCTTGCTTGTTCTGGAGTCAGAAGGCCAGAAGGAAAATAAGCTGAAGAGAATGACCTGCAGCCATCTTGTCAACAGACCATCCAGTGCTAAAGTGAAAGGTTTTCTGTCTCTTACTCGAGTCTTTGGGAGGTAATCTCTCTCGCGTTGACCTTCTTAAAGTTTGAGAGTGCAATCTGTCACTGCATCAGACGAGGTCAAAAGTTATTTTTGTGCACTGCAGCTACAGGCAGCACTTTTTAGGGGAATAAATCTAGTAGTTCTTACCAAGCATGCAAATTAGCATGCAATCAGGAGCTATGATGCAGCTCGATACCTGCAGATAAAGTCAAAGTTTTATCCTCATCAAGCAGTCGTCTGATAATGTCGTTCAGGGCAACATAAATAAAGGACTTGACTCTGCCTGAAAAGCACAGTGAGTGTTTGCCAGCCGCTTTGGGTGGCCATACTTTTTATGCAGGGCACTTCCTTTAAGCTTCTAATGACGAGTGACCCTTGCGTGAAGGGATCCTTAGAGACTAGGTCAGGCTTTTGGAGTCAGGGGAGTTCCTAGTGCACCGAGTCTATCACGCCTGGAAACCAGGCAATCGACTTGTGTATGAACCAACTCGACAAACTCCCTTTTTTTTAAAGCCCATAAGGAATAATTGTTCTTCAAGCAGCATGGGTTATTAAGACTTTATGACGGGCTGATCATTCATCATTAGCGAGTGACAACAACGATGCAATGCTTTAAAAAGGAGGAAATCCATTCATGTTGCATGCTCGGGCGCAGAGTGACTTTAAGAGAGGACAAAGAGGTGTGAGTTGGTATGCTGCGAGCAAAGCCCCAGGAGCAACTGCTTTGACAAAGGGGACCAGACTGTTGACATCGATTCATAAACTAAACGGGGTCACTGCCTCTTTGAAGATCGAGACTTGACTTCCCACATGTCGTCACCCGACAAACACCTCAGGTGAACATTAAGAGTATCTAGCTTCTAGATTGTATCTAGAGCATTTTTAATTTTATTTCTCTGTTCATCCAAATTGACTACATAGTGAAAGCAATATTGAGACAAACTGATAATCATATGTATTTATTCAACACGAACAGGCATGAAAACTAAAACTTATTTAAAAACTGTCTTAACTGCAGCTTTTAAAGAATTTGGACCAAATATGTGCAAACCGAAACTTTCTCAAGTTGAAAAATGAACATGTCAGCGCTCACTGCTGGACAAACAAACCTCAAAGTTATCAGAATTTTGGCATTTCTGTATTGCAGTTTCTTGCAGCCCAGTCACGAGAATAAAATGTTGGCATTGTATGTTTCTGCAAACCGCAGACACATAAACTTGTTATATTTCCTATGCCTAAAATCAATACTTCCACAATGTATTTCATGTCGTGTTCAGATTACGTGTGTACATGTAGACTTTCATGCTTGAAGGAGGAGGGGATATTGGTGGTGTCACAGCTCAGTGCTGCTGAGTGAGAGACTTCTGTTCTAGATGCCATGTCAAGATCTGCAAGCGTGTTGGGATGTTGGGACAGGAACATGCCAAAACGTGATATTTTCTGAACCCCCGTTTTTTATGACTAAACCTAATCAGACCAAGACCATGAAAACAAGTGTTGCCACAACATAAAACTGAACCCAAAGAAACGTTATGTTGCAACTTATCCATGGTTTATACACTGCCAACATGCATTCTGCTTCAATTACCTTGGTTGCTTGATATGTATCAGCTGATCCATGCTTATATATCAGTGCTAATGCAGAGTCCCCCACTGTAAAGTCAGTCATTCCAAAAATTTACTTATGCCTCCCTCTATCAAACATTTAAACAAAGCTACTTACGACTGATGGGATTGTACAGTAGTTTCATGGGGTTCTTTCTTATGGGACGTGTGCAATATATGTTATGTGCTATACTATGGACACAGCTGGTGCTGTTTTTGTTAATATAGTTTGCTGTAACATCGAGGCATTTATGTGAGCAGCATTTGAGTCCAAGACAAATTCCCCTATAGGCAGACTGAAGTGTATCGTATCGTATCGTATCGTATCGTATCGTATCGCATTGTATCATATCAAATCATATCATATTGTATCGTATCGTATCGCATCGTATCATATCGTATCGTATCGTATCGTATCATATCACATCATATCGTATCATAAGTACGCTACTTGCTCACTAGCTAACCAAACCTGCCTATTTATCTGCAGACATGAGTTTGTTTACATATGAGCCTGCACATCTCTATTGATTCAGTGGACACAATAAGAATAACAGCCAGACTGAGAAATACCACAAGTGCTAAATGTCACTGATTTGTCAGCGATCCATCGGATAAATAATGTAGGCATGATATCATTTGGTCAGTCATGCCATTGAAGATTCAAGGGTTAATATATTGGAGGACAGGTATAAAAATATTTCCAGACTTGTCACGTCATTCAGGACTTTCTCTAAAGTGTAAACCAGATTTAAAGGGGCTTTATGTATCAGCTTGTTACAGTTGCAGGTATTAATAACTTTATCATTGGCCACATGTTAGCAGATTGTAACATATCCCCGTCTCTCTCGGCCGTCTTTACGAGCCTGCGGAAATATTGTTTAAGTTGTTTAACGCTGTCGGACTGTGGATTTCTTTGTGAAACGACTCAGGTTGGATTTTTATGCGTCTTCTAGAGCAGCTTCACAGAAGTTCCACAGAGCCCATTTATACAAAAAAAAAGAATTAAAAAA
>CAEMYA010000098.1:683973-755665 GCA_903131615.1 Diplodus sargus | reverse complement strand
TTTTTTTTTTGTAAAGGCGATTGTTAGTGCGCATCATCGCGGGAGCCAACAGGAGGTTTGCCACTGTTCATTAGGAGACTGGTGAGTCTGACTTACATGTCTGTGCTTTTCATTTGCATGATCGTTTTGTTCTTTGCTCCTCGGTTGACTGTGTTTCCGCTGTTTTGACTTTGAGTGAGTGATTCCAACTTCCTAACAAGCTGCAAACTTGCTTTAGGTGAGTAGATAACGATGCTTTTAACACATTTGAAGTTCTTTTTAGATGCAAAATGCTGTATTAAAGTGAAGGCAAACAAGTAGTTTAGAAGGGAAGTTAGTGGCTCAGTTACATGCACAACAGAAATGCACAATGTTGTGGTCCTTCACCTGAATTAACAGCCCATTAGGAAGCATCTCCATCCATGCTGCTCCTTCTTTATTCAGATTTGCAGTTGCACAATAAGTGAAAATTAATTGGTCTGCCTCACGCGATCCGAACCCTCACATACATATTCGATGGGCGTGGTTTTGCATTCATGGGACAGTCCCATTCACATTCAGATGTGCCAGGAAAATACAAGTTGAGTCCATTTAAAGTTTTTTTTGAGGTCACCTTTCTAAAAAAAAAAAAATCGTTTCTTTTTGTCTTTCTTTTCTCAGCGGGCTGCTGGAGCGTCATGACAGCTGAGAAGAGCGGGCCCGTTATAAACGGTAAACCAGAGGAAGGCAGAGACCCGGAAGGGTCCAGCTCCAGCCTAGACAAAGGGGAGTACAATGAGAGGGGCCACTGGAACAACAAGATCGAGTTCTTCCTGTCTGTGGCCGGAGAGATCATCGGGCTGGGCAACGTCTGGAGGTTTCCTTACCTCTGCTACAAGAATGGAGGAGGTGAGGATGATTATGGAGAGCATGGAGTCAAGCTCCAGAGAGGGGTTTGTGTTAGATAGCCGGTGGATAAGAGACACAAATAAGCAAATGTTATGTTTAATATCCAGAGCAAAGACGAGAGACAGGTCCTCTCATCTTCTGCCACACTAAAGGAGGAGGTATCATTTGATGTCCTTCACTATTTCATCCATTATGCACAGTCATATCAATAAGAGAAGGGGGTTCCCCTCATTAGACAGTAGCACAGTGTGAAAAGGTCATCTTGCATCATGAGTGAAGCATCACAGTGACTTCCATCTGGATACATGTTGAACTTTTATGCTGTCTCACTCGAGTATGCATCCAGTGGTAATCATGCTCTGTATGTGTTTTTCCTTTGTGGCCATAAAGGTGCATTCTTCGTCCCGTATGTCATCTTCTTCATTTGCTGCGGCATCCCTGTGTTTTTCCTGGAGACTGCCCTGGGTCAGTTCACCAGCGAGGGAGGCATCACCTGCTGGAGGAAAGTGTGCCCGCTGTTTGAGGGTGAGAAAACACTCAGGATTTTAATAATTGAGTAGAAAATGAGGAATGAGGCGAAGCGCCCAGGCTGAGGGAACTCGATTCTTGCAACAGCAATTGATTTTCTTTATCGATGACCGTTTTCAGGTATCGGCTATGCGACGCAGGTGATTGAAGCTCATCTAAACGTGTACTACGTAGTGATCCTTGCCTGGGCCATCTTCTACCTCTTCAACTGCTTCACCACGGAGCTGCCGTGGGCTGGCTGTGGGCACTACTGGAATACAGGTAGGAGGAGTGGAATAATCCTGTGCATCATTCTTGTTACGAGAGAAGGAAAAGAAAAGAAATATCTACACCTAAAACTGCATCAAGCACTCAAAAAATCATGTCATGTTCATCGTGTTTTCACAGAGAACTGTGTCGACTTCTACGGAGAAAATGCCACCAACATCACAAACCCCAACGCAACCTCTCCAGTGATCGAGTTCTGGGAGTGAGTACATTTTTTAGTCCTTCACCCCCTTTTTAATGGCATGTTCTGTCATGTTCATTAGACTTAAATTGAGACTTCGCACTCCGTTTGTGTGTACAAAGTCCCATCGGAGAGCAGCGATGGCATTCATCTCTGTGCGTATAAAGTATTAACGCTCTGATCCCACGAGGAGATGGTTGTCAGTTCAGGCATATGTCATCGTCTATTGTAATGTTGGAAATCGGAGCTTCTGACAGCTTTAGCCGGTTTAGCTGACCCCCCTCTAACCTTTCCCCCCCAATAATTAGTCAGCTCTTTTCATATTTGTGTGTCAACAGGCCCTGGTAGGCCAGCTGTCTCCCAGCTAGAGCCATGTGTGTGGCAGCAGATCAGACCTCGTCAGTGTGTAATGCTGACCACACTTCCTGTCTCGCTGCCAGTGGCTGTCTAAACACTACTGGGTCTAATCTCATTTTGTTTCAACTAAATTATTCCAGCCAAATGGTTCAATTTAAACTCCGGTGTTTGCTTTCGCCTCTAAATCAAAATTAAGTGACACGGTTTGTGTGAAACACCAGGTCTGAGCCGGCAGCATAACCCCGGAGAGAGACGTGCCCAAAGGAAACGGCCAAAGAGCCAAAACACCATGCTGCTGGCAAAAAATAGCAACCAACCAGGGTTTGTTTGACTCATGCCAAGAAACACTGTCATGTTTTTTTTTTGTACTGTACATACAGCAAAAACAGACATCAGAGCAGTTAGTTTAAAAAAGCTGCATTTCGGCCATCGGTGGATCTTTATGTCAGTGCTCCAAAACAATGTTGTATGATTTAATCGTCCTATTTTTACACTTCAATAACACAGAGCTTATATATCTTTAAACGAGAGTTCGATATAAGACGCACAGACAAACACGTCTTTTGTTATGTTTGTGATTGAGTTTTTCCACATCTGCAAAATTATTAACAGTATATCACTAAAGAACTGATGTGTCCAGATGAGGTCAATAAAAACAAAATATTGAATAAAAGATGACATATTTTAGGAGGGAATAGAGTCTTTATTCCACAAGTCTCTTTATCATGAAGACACAATAATGTCATAATTTTTAGACTTACAAAAATCCCACATGAGTAAAGGAAAGGTAGACTCGTAGAGGATATCTAACTACTGCTTGGTTAACTCTAGTTTGAACAAATACTGCTAAATATGACTTTTTTCCGCTTAGAAACCTGAACGCCTGCGCTATAAACAGCATGCACGCGAGTTATAACCAAAAAGAATATGCAGCACCCATTTTAAAACCAATTTACATACTGTTGAGAACACACCTACGTGTATTTACACACATTAGCGTTCACATCTTGCCCTCTCGGCTGACCGGGAAGGAGGCACAGGGGGGCTGTGTTGGACCTAGCGTGTGGCCGGCCACCAAGAACATGTCACCATGATCAATGGCTGCTGGTCAGGAGCTCCGGGGGTGAACCCGGTGGCAAAGATTTGGCAGCAACATGTAGCCCTCGCTTCTCATCCTCCATCAATGCTTTTGCCTGGCCACGCTTCAACAAACAGGAAACACACTGTTGATTCACCTCCGCCGCCGGCAAGCTCTGATGTCATAATCGGTGTTGGTGCGCCGACATGTTGCACCTACACTGCTCTACCTGTAGGCGTTTTAGGTTGTAGATCTGTTAGAGGCCTCAGCCATAACAATCCCTTGATTAGATTATCTCGGCTTGATGATGCTCTACTGCTGATCTTCAAAATCAAGATCAAGATCAGAATATTCTTTATTAGTCTCAGAACCTCTCTTTTACGGCAGCGGTGTATATGGCCGCCATCCCCCAACCAAGCTCCACAAACTCATCAACTAAAGGAAAGGAACGGTGGCTTCTCCAATGTGGGAATAGTGGTAGCTCACATCTGTGGACCACAGCTGGTCGAGACGGATTTTAACCAAACAAGGAGGTGAGATGGAATAAAAAAG
Organism: Diplodus sargus; assembly: GCA_903131615.1. Taxonomy (NCBI): domain Eukaryota; kingdom Metazoa; phylum Chordata; class Actinopteri; order Spariformes; family Sparidae; genus Diplodus; species Diplodus sargus. Next base: position 751,835 of record CAEMYA010000098.1, on the reverse strand, counting down.
CCCCTGAAGAACGATCTGCATGTTAACCCCAGGGGAACGAGTGGTCATTGAGTGTTCTGCTAAACTATGAGCCCAGATTGGGCTCAAGGTGTTGTGGTGGATTTGTCAGGTAGCGGTCCAACTCTGGACTTTATTTTGGCACAAACATTTTGAAAAAGGGCCAAGTATTTTTGCATGACCCGTTTTAAGTGATTCATGGCCATTGAGATGAAAAAATGGAAAGCGTACCAAACTTCTTCCTGCCTTTTGATGTCAACCACCACCACCAAATATCCAAGATGGCGACCATGCCTCTATTATCGAGGTCCGTCTTCTTCCCAGCTTTAAAACGAGGGGAAGTATAGGAAGCCTCGTGGTCGGAGGAGCACTTCTCTCCTCACTTGCAGTTATCAGAGGATAGTTGAGGGGGCAGTGGAGCCACAAGTGGGAAGATTGTTGCCATGCCATCATCACGTCGTTGCAAGAGTGCATTGTTCTACACAGAAGTACTTCCACTGCTACTAGTGTCTACAAATTCACAGCCTTACGTTGCATTTGCATCCTCATCTTCAAGTGTCCGGGCTACATACCTGCCAATTCTTCAGACATCAAAAGTAGAGAGGATTTTGAAACCACAGTGGCAATCTGGTGTCCTCCCCCTGAAAAGATTTCCTTGGAAAATTTCCATAAGAATCTAAATTCTCCTTTCCAGGATGTCCAAAATGATTTCTTACGTAGTTCTTCATAAATTCTGTCAATAATTTAGTAGAAACACAGGAGAATTGTGACCCTGGGAGGAAGTCAAGTCTGTTCAAGTCTGTTTGAGCTTCTTCGCAGGGACAGATAAATCAAAACTGTGAGTGTCTCAGGGAAAATTGGGAAGGTTAGCTGGTATGCTAGTTAGCAGGATGGGAATCAGACATTATGCACAGAGGGAAGTTGATGTCATGATGCTCTTTTAGTCGCTGACAGAATTGGATGTATGCTTTGGTCAGGATGGCACTGTGTGATAGGATACACTCATCGTGAGAGTACAAGTTTAGCACAGAAGTTCCAAATGTACTCTCAGTATACGGGATATGCCAGCCAGCGTGGCAGTCTTTTAAAATTGAGGACTCGAAGTGCTGTGTGGAGCTGGAGCTGGAGCATTAATTGGTATTCCTGAGGGACTTTGGTTAGCCAGCAAAAATTACATGAATATTTATAACGAGCAACCAAGCAAATATTTATTTTTCATCATCCTCCCTCTAAGTTCTAACTTATTTAGCACAGATTGCACTTAATCACTTTGAGCAAGAGCAACAGCTAAATGCCTGCAGACTGATCTCTGTAGAGGCTCTACTTCTCGTGTTCAACACTGCTCACAAAGGTTTCCACATATGTCGCACAAGAGTACCGGACTAAACCATGTTGTAAATCGGTAATCGTCTCTGTTCCTTGCCTGTGCCCGATCAGACGCAGAGTGCTGAAGATATCAGATGGTATCGAGCACATGGGGGGAATGCGCTGGGAGCTGGCCATGTGTCTCGCCCTGGCCTGGTTCATCTGCTACTTCTGCATCTGGAAGGGACCCAAGTCCACTGGCAAGGTGAGACGGACTAATGCGCGTTCACTGTTGTGGGTGTGTGTGTGCGTGTGTTATGCATAAAGCTGTTACCACACCATCCAACTTACAATGGAGCAAACTGTGTCTGAACATGTGAAACTTTGCTGCAGCCGCCAGTTTTTATTCACTGAAGCGTTTTTCATTTCCGTCTTACACGCTGAAACATCCACAAGACAAAGCACTTTTCCCCTTCTTGTCCTCAAAACAACTCTCCCACAGGAAGCCTCACACATTCCCCTCTGCAAATACGACAAAAGGGGGGTGTCTGTACAACAAAACTCCAGCTTTCCTCCCATCACCCTTACCATTCCTTCCTCCTCGAGGCTCCTCCAGCGGCTTGAGGAGGACAGTAAGGACTCTGCATCTTTCGGTGCTCGGCCGCTCTTTAAGAAACTCCCCCCTCGGATTCAATGAGCCAGAAGTAGAGTGGAGTGATAGAGATAGAGTGAGAAAAGAGGGTGAGGAGAAAAGAAGGAGAGGTGTGTGTGTGTGTGCGTGTGTAAAAATTAATGGGTTCACATTGTACATGACGGAGGGAAAAAAAAAAAAAAACAACTAGGAGGCAATGCCTATATCTCTCTGAAGTGTCTTTTGTCTGGCCGTGAAGTAAGAGGGGAGACGGCTTCTTCGTGGCTGAGCTTTAGCAGCCGGTCCAAGATTGATTCCTGTATTCACTGGAGGAAAGGAGAGCGTTCATGAGGAGCATGCAGAGTGTATCCTCAGCCTCCGCCTCTGCTGCCTCTCTCTCTCTGTCTCACCGCTATGAGAAATTAACCACAGATCACTTGTTGTGAGAGGGAGAGAGAGAGAGAGAGAGAGAGAGTGAGAGAGAGAGAGGGAGAGAGGCGCTTTCTTCTCCACAGACCCTACAGCCCATTCAGTTCCGACTCTGCTAAGCTGTTTGCTTTTGTTGGCCCTGTTTGCCGGCCATTCTCACATTTAAGCCCTCCTGTTAGATTTACGACGAGGCAGGGGCAAGTTTGACCAGTAAATTTGTGGCGGCTTAGATGTTTACCCCGTGGTGAGCTGGAGGGAGCATGTGGAGCATCAAAAGTTCATGGAGAGATTGGATATTGTCCCTTTCATCTCCAGAGAGATGGAGAGAAAGAGCGAGAGAAGGTTTAGGATGTGCGGTCGTTTCATTTGACAAATTGAAGGAGGGATCTGCGGGGCAGGAGACCACTTTTTCCCACACTTTTCCCTGTAGGCCAAGTTAGGATTAGTAGAGCTTAGAGTGGACGGTCTCATTACGTCTCATGGGTCCTTGCTGCTCCAACTTTTAGTGCAGATTTTCTTTATTTTTGAACCTTTGATTCAGGTTTTGCACGTGAAGGATGGTCGGGCTTTAACTAGCATTTGAAACCAGTCCCACTTGTCCCCGTATCGTAACAACCAACTTCCTTGAACTTCTTTCCCTTTAAAACAAGTTTACATTCATGAAGCAGTTGTACAGTAATGTGACCAGGGTGTAATTGGAGTGTGATAATGCCTTTATGAGTGTGTGCTTCGGCCGGCATGTGTGAATGATCCACTTTATCTGCATTTGTAGTATGTGCACACCCATTTTAATGTTGTGAATGAAGTGTGTGTGTGTGTGTGTGTGTGTGTGTGTGTGTGTGTGTGTGTGTGTGTGTGTGTACTCCTGTTCGTGCTCCAAAGAACAGCACATTTTCCCACACTGCCAGCATCACTCCTCTGGGCTTCTCCTGTTTAAGAGACGGGGCCAGAGGAGCCTTCTTTTCTTTTCAGGCTCCTGGCCCGGCTCTGTTCTGTCCTGTTCTGTCCTCAATTGGACTTTGACTGGATGCCAGCGAGCCTGGGGATGTATGTTGCCCGCCTCTGCCTTCTAAGAGGCCAGGGTCTTTGTTCAAGCGGTTTCTAAGAGTCTTGAGATGTCGAGCACAGTTCTGCAGAACCTGAATGGTTCAATGAAAGATGGAGTGTTGGTTTGATAGTTAGCAAGCGCTAGCTACTGTACTGAAGGCATGTGCGATGTTCACTATTGTGGAGCTGACTCAAGTGCTGCGCATGATGCCCTACTAGATGTGTATACACTGTGCGCGTTCTTACATAACATGAGTCCCACTGCAGGTTCCAACTTGATACTGATTTTAAGCCAAATTCTGAGAATGTAGTGATGTAAGCTACGATGCAATATTCCATATGACTGATGTTAAATGTAATATGGTTGACATTTTGGCCTTCATTTCATGATTAGCACGACCAAAAACTAATTCACGGTCACAACATTCTCGCAGCGTCTGCAGAAAATTTGAAAGGATAAATCACCACCATCTTTGACTCCGTTTACTTTGTCTTTTGTTTAGTTTTTGGCAAATAAATTACACTTAAACTACAGACGGAGGTTGGCAGAGAGACGGTCCATAATCATAACTAAACAAGAGTGTACAAAAAAAAATCTATTAATAAATGCAACCAAATAAACGCAGACACAAAAGATACACAAATCCCAGCATCTGTGCTGGAAAATGTACACAATATTATCGTATGTGTATTATTAACACTAAATAAACACATAATTCTTTAAGATTGCGGTTATTATCAATGTTGGTATATCACAACACACCTAACTGATGAGAACATAAAAGAGTCTTTAGTAAATCTTTAGTTTCCATTACCTATGATATTCCTTCAGAATGTGTTTTCTGACATTATGAATTGTATTAATTTACAGATATACTTATGTTATTCATGAAAGTCCTAATTTTTATATGTTAACTGGACCGCTGGTGGATCTTTGTATCTTTCAATTTTGAAACAGTAAATCATTAGATATTAAACTGTGTTATCAGCTGATTGTCAGTAGGTAGCTCTGCGCAAATCGTGACCATACTGTAGACTGTCAACAACTTTAAGCTCATTACAATACAGCACAATTAGGTTAGGGTTCAATTGAAATGTAATCAACTCAGTTGGTTAAAAGGGATAATATAGATATGTAATGACTCATGTTAAAACATCTCTAATTCTGTTAAGAAACTCTGTAATCTGCTGAGACAAATGTCAAGAGACATCTAACCTGCAGAGAGTTTGTTGATTTGTGTTTGATAAACACAATACGATACACTTAGGATAAGATAAAAAGCTGACCTGACATGTGCAACCTTTTTGTCTTGTGGCCCTCTATTATTCTTTTGAACCCCTTGTTGCAAGATGTGGTCGTACTTTGTGCAGAACCTATTAGCAGTTGGACCGGAGAGAGATGAACAGAGGAAACTATCCAGTATAATTAATGACTTTGTGTAATAGCCACACCGTTGTAAGTAAAGCCTTACCAAAATCTTTGCAGATTGAACCTGCTGGTTCATGCAGTTTGCAGAGGTGGCCCTGATCTCCACGTCAGCCCTGCATGGTGTTTGTCAGAAATGTATCTTGAATATTACTGTTGTGTGTGTGCAAAAGCAAGACTATCAGCTGTAGTTCTGTCCTCAGTCTTCATCGTCCTCACTTATCCTCCTTTCTGGACATGTGTTATTCAGATTCCTGTCATGTCCTCTCACCTGTACATCTGATCAGTGGTTTGTTAATATAGAGCAGTAAGGATGGCACTGAAGCAACACACCTTTTCCTCCTCTGTATTCCTTGAGTCCAGTTTATCTGATGTCTGTCCTGTAGTCGTGACGCCTGTTTTTTTTTTTTTAAAAGAGGGGCAGATGAGGAGGTGGCCATGTTGGTTACAGTCCAACACTGCGACTGTTATTGGCAGTTTTATTTTTTTTGCTTTGGACAGCTTCACTCAACTTTTTTGAATGTGTTATATCAGCTTATGTAAGTAACTACCCATGAAAGTTCTGACAGTGACTCAGTGTTTATCCTGTTATCGTGCAGAAATTGATACTTCAAATCTGTGTGCGTTCTTACCTGCAGGTTGTGTACGTCACAGCTACGTTTCCTTACGTCATGCTGTTGGTCCTGCTGATCAGAGGAGTGACACTGCCAGGAGCATACGAAGGCATCAAGTTCTACCTCTACCCGGACATTTCTCGTCTCTCTGACCCTCAGGTAGGCTCGGACTCGCTGTATCCCCCTTTACCTGGTTCAGGGGTATAAAAGGATGTGCCTCCTTCGAAAATACCTGAAAATTAAGAGTGACACTGAAAGCTACAGGTGAGAAAAGTCTCAAGTGTTGCTACTTCAACAATCATGGCACCTGCAGGGAATTACGATAGTGGAGCTGCTTTTTATTCGAGGGCACCTGTAAAATCTCAAACATCCAGACATGTCATGCAGGTACTCTCCACATGCACAATGTTGTCTGATGTACATCCGCTTTACTAACTGCAAGACCTTTTGCTTCCACAGTATACGTCTATAGTTATCTCAGTGCGTTTTCATCCCCGAGTTAAAATATTTGATTTTCACAGTTCACTTTGCATATATCATTAATAATGTATCGCTCGTTTTTGTATGTATTGTTTTCAACATTTTTGATTCTTACATATGTAGATAGACAACCGTTAGCATCGCTGGCTAGACATACACTAGAATGAAGTTGCTATGGCTCTTATTTTACACTCAATGCTTGGAAGAGCTCTGACCTCATTGCTGGATCAAATCAGAGAGAAGGGTGACTGTTTCTTCTATTGTGTGTATGCAGAGCTTTTTTTTTTTTTTTGGAAGCCAGCTACCGCAGAATAGCTGACAGGCTAGCTTCGTTAGTTAAAAAAACCCCTAAGTGGTTATAGAGTATTTATGATCAAAAATGCTAAAAACATTTCATACAAAAACAAATGGCAAACTATTAATGAAACATACAAAGCCAACTGTGAAAAGTGAAGTATTTTAATTGAGTTAGGAAGAAAAAGTCCTAAGATAGCTTTAGAAGTTTACTTTAGAGGTGGCAGCTGAAGCAAAAGGACGTGCTGCTTGTAGCTGTGTAACTGGAGAATAAAGAAGGAAAAAAAATAGAGTTGTATCACACATCGGCTGCAGGTGGCACGTATCAAGGTTGCAGAAGCTCTGGCTGTCCTTGCTGCCGAGGGCGTACATCACATCTACAAATACAGCTCTACACTGTGGCGGCTACCTTTTTTGCTGCTGGTGCCACATGTCACAACAAGGACATCTTATATTAAATATTTCAAATGCTCAATATAATACATAGCTCGTTGTACCTGAACTAGAAAATACTGTCTCTCCCTGTATTGACTCCATTGTTTTTGTGTTACTTATGGTTCAGGCATTTCCATATGGCAGCTTGATGCTTATTTGATCAATCGAATCAGCCTGGTCTCGCTGTGCTAAAACTGTGACTGTTTTTGTCAGTTTATCTGAAAGAGGAAGAAGATACTAAAGTGAAGCGGGAGGGGTTAAAGACATGAGACTCATGGGGATGAATTTATACCCCTGCTTCATGCCCACCTGTCTGGAGCTGAGTAAGTGCCAGGGGGACAGGTGGTGTTTTTTATTACTGTAATGCGATGGGGGATTTTTTTTTTTTACACCTTATTCTTGCACATTATGCACCACAAACCCCCTCACATAAAACATACAAACAAAACAACTGCTTGTTTGGCATTTTTTATGCAAAACGAAGCTGTTTACCAAAAGCTTATTGTGGCAAATGTCTTAAAATAGACAATTCTTTCATTAGTTAAACATTTGGCTGCATTTATACGTCGCATTGTAGCGGTTGGGATACTACTACAGCTTAATATGGAGTCACGATCGTCATAGCAGAGCTGGCACTTCAATGCCAGTGATGGGATGGTCAGGGGTCAGGTATAGTGAGCTTTCAATACCCAGAGGGGTTGAAAGATCAGGATTTGAGGCTAATAGAGGTGGCGCATTAATATATGACTCACACAGATGGACCGACACACACACTCACACACACAGAGCAGGCTCCTTGACCTCGTCTGGAAAAGGCAGACAGCTCGGGTCGCTAAGCAACAGTGTGGTAGAAAATGTCAGTAGATGGGGTTTCATGAAAACGTGAGTAGAGATAGATGAAGTGCTGGAGTGAGACAGAAAGTCAGACAGACAGACAGATAGGCAGACAGATCTAGATAGATAGATAGATAGATAGATAGATAGATAGATAGATAGATAGATAGATAGACTTGATTGTGTGTATGTTGGGTATATGAAACAGTTTATTACGTTTTGGTAAAGTTTGTTTACCCAGTTAATTATGAAAACAAATGTAAAAAAGGCATACGTGCATACAACTTTAAGAACTGACCGTTCATTCAACCCTCTCCTTGAACACCCTTTGTCCAATTACATTTTAGCAAATTTAACTTGGCCAGACAGAACTGTCACAATTTGGATTTCTCTCCATGTTGAAGTGATGTTCACAGGACTGTAGTAAGAGCTGTGCAGTTAAACTACCTTTCTTTGTTTTAGCCTAACCGAAAGCAAAAACACAAGAGCGAAACTGTAAGAAAGAGATTACACAGCGTGTTTGTCTGCTAGCAGACCAAGCTAACCAAGGGCCAAGGAATTCACTAAAAGTCCAGTGTGTAGGATTCAGTGGGATCTATTGGCAGAAATGGAAATACGTTGCTCATAATTATGTTTTCATTGTTGTATAATCACCTGAAGATAAGAGTCAGTGTGATTTTATTGCCTCAGAATGAGACTTTTATATGAACAGAGGGACTTTAAGAGAGGCCTTCCACATTTTTTAGGTGAGGGTGAGATGAGGGGTATTCAGTTGGTTGCTATCTGCAACCTCACCAAAGGATGTCACCTCATCCTACACACTGGTCCTTTAAGATAGCATTTAAAAGATTCTTGTTTTAAAGAAATGCTGCAAATAAACAATATTGAATCAGAAACAGTGTTCTCAACTGACTCATGAAGCAAACTTTTTTGATTGGTTAGCTATAGCTGATAAAAGCTACTGACAGCTGTTGTTTGACAGGCATGAGGGATGAGGGACTGCTTTTGTCTAAAATCAAGAACCATATTGTTTTAAAAGTTACCACAATAAATGGGCATTGATGTAAACAACAGCTGCAATCACCAACTGTAGTATAAGCTTATAATATAATATGTAATATGAGCCCCAAATTGCTCCTGATGTACAGTTGGAACCTTCCATGGCGGCCTCTGCCATCAGTGAGCACCCTGCGATGAGCTGGCGACTTGTCCCGAGTGTACCCTGCCTTCGCCCAGAGACAGCTGGGATTGGCTCCAGCAAAAAAAAAACAAAAAAAAACATGACCCCTTGAAACACGGATAAAGCAGTTACAGATGATGACATGACATGACATGTAATATGAGCTGGTAAGAGGCAAGAATCTGAGATGGTAACTGGTGAGAATGGGAGCTGGTAGCTGATTAAAATGTAACGTCCTGTCAGACACTGGTTCTCCACACTTAATACCACTAAATATGTATTCTGGTAGGACATGTTAACAAATTAACTCTTATTCTGGTTTTTGTTGTCCTGCAAAAGCAACAATTGCAAAGCAGAAATCAGAGCCTGCTTTTGTCTAAAATCAAGAATACTGCTCCAACACTTGTTTTTTCTGATTACAGTTTGCATTATTCAGGTGAAAATCAATGAAGACGCAATCATCACGCTTACATTTAAGGTGTCCTGAGTCACAATGTCAATTCATGCTTTGAGTAACATGCAAAGTTTAAATCTAGGTCATAGGAGCACTCTGGTACTCAAACAAATGGCCCTACAGCGCTGGTTTGGACACAGTGTAAGAATCAAAGCTGGTAACTGGTAAAAATAGGAGCTGGTAGTCGATGTCACCAGTGCTAGCTCGTAGCCAGCCTACCAGCTGTCAAAATCAGAATGTGCAGTTCAAGAGCACAAATGTAATATTAGGAGCAGTGATATCAACATATCACAGCATTTAAGGAAATGAAAAGCTCCAAATTGATCACTTTCATCTGTTTGGATGCACATCCTGTCCAAACACCTTTTACACTTGGCCCATGGGGTAATAACATTAGTTTCTCAGTGGAGATTTAGTCAGTCTATAGCAGCACAGACAGACCTGCCAGTCTGTTTCACACAACTTGTTGGCAGAAGGAGTTCCTCCTGGTGAGAAAAGGTGAGAACATATAATATCTCGCTATAATCCGAGCTTGGATCAAAAACTGCAGCTATAAGGACTTCATGAAACCTTAAACAAATTAACTCTTGATAAAACTGGCTGTCAGCAATTACTTTTCACTTCGATGACGATGCATTTCAATACAAACAAGTACTATGGAAGAGGCCGTCCAGCTGCGGCTCAGTGAGACGATTGTTGCATCTGTGACTCCAAAGTTAAGAGAAAGAGAAATAGTGATACGGACAGATGGTGAACGAGCGAGACGAAAAAAGGGAGGACAAACAAAGACACAAACTGAGGCACAGAGCGAGTGAAGGAGGGTGATAAAGAAGCGCTGCTGTTTGGCAGAGGAAGACATTACTTCTGACACCGATGTTAAATTAGCTTCCTTGGGGACAATCAGGCCTCTGTGCTGTTCACCAGGCGGCGTTGAGTGTGTGTGTGTGGCTGTCAGCCGCTCTTTTTACACCCCTGAACTTCATCATGCCTCCCCTATTCTCCTCTTTCCTATACCTTTCTCCTTCTGGCTGTCTCCCCCATTCTCACCCTCCACCCTGCGCTGTGCATTACCCCTCCTCTCCACACTTCTCACACTCTCACACTCCCTGTCCTGTCTTGTTATCTTTCCGTGCACAACAGTGTAACTGAAAATGCGTTGCTATTTGTGTCTTTTCCCCGGCCTCCTCGGTGCCAAAGCTATCGTCTCACCAGTCGCACGTATTGTCTAACTTTCACTTCCCTTCTTATTTCCAGCATCAGAATATGTTCTTACATTAATGTCCTAAGTCTGATATGAGCCCTGCTTTGAGCTCTGTTTTCAGTTTCTACCAATACCCTTTAGCTGTTCACCTACTAGTTGCTTACTTTGTCTGTCTGTCATTTTCGCCAAAATCAATTCAAATAGTAAAGTTGTGAACTGTTAACCCGCATTATAAAGCTCTTTAGGGTTCAGTGTAATACAGAGTGATAATTCTCTGTGGATCTGTCACTGCAAACTCTTTCCCCCTGGAGGTAGTCATGTGATGCATTGTTGAAATGAAAATATTGGTTTATGCTGCTTTGATAAAACCTTCATCTGTCTTTATCTTATTGTGGACAGGCTGACGTTAATGTCTGAGTTTGAATCTTTTATTTGCAGAAAAACTCTGGTGTTTGTCGTCCAATCATTTTAATATAACTTTTCATGACGACATATCAGTTGGAGGAATAATGGAGGATAGTTGCATTAGAGCCAGTTAAGGTAAAGGTGTTATGATCACTCATCACATAAATACATTCTGTACAGTAAAATCAATATTGTGCGTACTGACCAAAACTATTTTTCCAGTGAAATTAAGAAAATTGTAGAGTTATCAAAGTGCAATTCTCTATACCAGTGGTTCCCAAAGTGATGGCTGTGGCTTCCCAGTGGGCTGTAATGGTACTGCAGGTGGGCAGTGAGAGGTTATTTCTAATAAACAAACAAATACCAAGCTCTTAATGCTCAAACTTATTATTTAAGGTTAAAGTTACATTTTGTATTTTAAAAAAACCATATTGTGTTTAAGTCGCCACCAGTTAGGCGCCACCTATGTGTGTTAACCAGACAATTTCATGTTGGGTTGTGTAATCCTAACATTTTGGGACTGACTGCCCTACACAATATCCTGCTATCCTTGTTTGCCTCCAAGGTGAGCAGGTGAAAACTAAATTGATAAAAATTCAGCCAAACATCTTAATGCTGCACTTCACCTGTTTGATATCTAACACCTATGGATCCCGTTTGTTAAAAGCGTGGGACATGAGGAGGACCGAGAGTGGAGCATTTACATTACAAGAACACTATCTTACAGCCAATGGCATCCAGCTTTCACACAGTAGAAACATTTCCTGGAGCCACAGTCTCAACATAACCAAACACAAGCCGGCCAAATTAGGCACAACATCAACAAGTGATTCTCTCTGAGCCTGGGCCTTTAAGGCTTCCCTGCGCTGTGCGGCCATCAGCCGAGGGTGAACTAAAGGGAACATTAATGAACATTAGGAGAGAAAGGCCTGTTCTTCCACAGGAACAGTCCTGTGTTTGTGAGGTCACAGAAGTTACCGTGGTTACTCCCAGGAGGGAGCGAAGACCGTGCGTTTGTTAATTGTTTCTCGGTGGGGAAATGAGATTAGTGGCTGAATGGTGATGTGAGAGAGTTTTCAAAGAGCCATGCTGCATTAAGTTTGAATTCGCTAGCACTCCATGCTATCCTGTCGGTTCTGAGGTCCGCTTCTGCCCCCCAAACTAGTTTCATGAAGCCCATAAATCAGAACACTGTGACCCATTGTCACATTATACCTATACAATTAAAAAATATTATATGCTGGGTGAAAAAAAGGTGAGACAGGTTTGCATTTTACGGTTTGCATTTTACTTTGCCCAGAGAAGCGCAAGGACATTTTTTCTCTAACTTGAAAAACAAACCTTACCTTGCTGCCTATACAGTGTGCTAGCCAGCCAGCCTGCTAGCTAAGATTAGTTCATGTGATACAGCCGGCAAGGCTGCACAGTTTTCAGATGCAGAGGTGGAGATTTATCATTTATCATTTATACAACTTTGAAAGACACATCCGGAGCAGGAAGCCAACAACAAGTTTTATGTTAACGTGAGCTTCCACTTAGTTTCCATACTGTGGGACCATGTGCAGATCATGTGCACCAGAGACGTCTACTGGCTGAGCTGGCTAACTAAGTCTTGCCCTTTGATAACTCGAACAGTGATAAAATAACTTAATTGTACAGCTTTTCTGCAGTTTACAAATGTTATTGGAATGAAGGGATGAATGATTTTTGCAGTGTAAGCTAATAGAAAAAAAGTATTTCTGAGCCCCTGTGGGTCACGTGATGTTGTTTAGTTTCCCATTTTGGCTACTAAGCCAACATGGCTTTAAAGTCTGGTACAATTCCTGTCGGCTTTTGAGCTGACAATGGCAGAATCACGAAGTTTTAATGTTCCAGTGTTGTATGAAAGGTTTACGAAAGGTTTATGTCACTTGTTTTCTTTCTTTGTGACTTTTTTAGGGCTTTGGGCTTCGCCATCTCTGCGTCCATTAAACTACAGTACAGTCGAGAATGATGGGTCATAAACCAAACTACTGGATGAAATTCTTATCCAATAGTTTTGCTAAATGAAACAGTCTGGATCACCAGAGTTATTGCAATTCATACTGAGGGGAACATAAATGTCCGTCCCTAATGATTTGGCGATATATCCAATAGTTGGAGTCATCTCACTAAGACCAACAAATGAGTAACTTTTCAAATGTTAAATGTTTTGACCTGACAACTAAATACTATTCACTCCCATTCACTACTTTCTACTACCAGAAAGTGTTTAGCATTGGAAATGTAAAAAAGTTTGCAACGTTTGAGTAAACCATGTGTTATACTGTAGCTGCTCTCCGTTATCTCCACCAAACAGTCGACAGGAAGCGAGTTAGCGAAGCAAAACTTTGAATCTACTTTTAGGATGTTAATCCATGATTCATGCTGCTCTACTGTGTGCCTCTCAGAGGGGAATAAGATGGTTGAGCTGAGCCATAATTTCATTATGAAGTCACTCAGATGATGAAAATCAGGTAGATGAGGGGTAACAAAGGAGAAGTGGGGTTTCATTAGAGAAGATAAGGAGTCACCTTTTGACATAACGTGGTAATCTCTCGTAATATGGGAAGTCTATTCAAGTCATTTTAATTCTGTGATTTAATTACTTAAAATGAAATCTCACAAAGAATGTATACTGTCAGTGACAATAGGCTGAGAAGCATTGATGAAGTGGAATTTAAACTGTAAGCTGGATCAAGAGCGTGACAAATTATCAGATACTTCAAAACAGTCAGAGTGACGCGGCCTGATTTGAAATTGAAAAAATCTGTCGGGGCACAGCCAAACTTTTAATCCCAACTCTTAAAAACACATGAGACTATGATGAGGTATTTCCGAAACAACAATTCTTTGTGAATGTGAGCCTGAGACAGCGCAAATCAATAATCCACATCAAACCATCTGTAATCATGTATTTCTATCGACACTTGCAAGTTACAGTTCCACATCACTGCCGCCATACAAGATATGCTCCACTGTTGTGTTGAGGTCTGTTTCCCAGTCAAATAATGTTGCTCTCCTGTTGAAATTATGCTCCCTGAAATGCCTCTGAGTGGTGCCAATTAAAGTCAGCAGCGGCCGCTTTCAGTGGGAAACAGACTTCAACACAAGACCAGATATAACCAGGTCAGAAAAGTGAAGAATAACAGATAACTGAATTACCTGGTTTTATCAATTCTAACTTTTTTTTTTAATGTAAATATTTAATCACACACATTTTAAGCACACTTCATACTAATATTTATTGTGAATGACATCTCAAGGTGCACCTGCTGTACCTTCACAGCCCACCAGGGGGTCGCGATTCACACTTTGGGAACGAGCCCCCAGGAAGAGTATCAGACTTTGAAGCTAATTTTTGTAGTGGCCAAACTGTGTAATTACAACATTATATGATGCAATGGGGCCCGAAAAGACTTCTTCACATAATTTAACCTTGTGAATGAAGTGTCTGTAAAACGCTGGATAATTTTTTTTGATTGATTCGGTTCAATAGGATTTGAAAAGTATAGAAGAGCTGCAAAATTAAATAATTTTATCTCTATTCAAGTTAGCCGGGTGCTAAATTGGAAGTTAGCCGGCTTAGTCAGCGGAAGTCTCTATGGGCGTGTTTTCTGCGTACAGACGTAGACAAAATATAAAAAATAGTAGTGGTTACGATCTAAAATCAGTGCTCCTAGTTTGATTGTGGCCACCTTTGTTGCATAAAATGATCCCTAATTGATCGCACCTCCCTCTCTATCACCCATGTTTTCTGTCTCTGTCAATTGTTTGAACAATGAAATAGTGAAAATGCAAAGAAAATGACCTTAAAAAGAAGAGACTAGGGGTCACTGAATTGTGTAGTTAGTACAAAATAACTTTGCCTCAAATTTCTGGACTGATTTGCCAGACAGAGACTGTTTGAGACTATCAACACAACACCAGATGAGCCAAAATCATTCTGAAGTACTATATTCATCCCTCTTGTACAGTCAAAGACCTGTTCTGGCTGCTGGGGTGTGTTAGTTGTTTTTACTTATATTTCGCACCCATATCTATGTGCGTTTCAGGTATGGGTGGATGCAGGAACCCAGATCTTCTTCTCCTACGCCATCTGCTTGGGCTGTCTCACTGCTCTGGGAAGTTACAACGCCTACGACAATAACTGCTACAGGTGAGAATGTAAATGCAGTGATAATGACAGCCATCGTTAAATTCTGTATCACTGTATGAACTTCAACATGAAGAATGAACATGAAGAATATGTGTAAATTGGTTAGTAAGAATGGATGGATTAGCACATGCTTCATCATTTCAGTTTACGTTCATCGGACAACATGTCTGTGCAAGTGACTGTCTGAGGCAGAAAGTCTTTGTCAGGGCAGTTACAGTAAGCGTGATCTCATTCTCTGTGTCTTGCTCTGCAGGGACTGCATCATGCTCTGTTGTCTGAACAGCGGCACCAGCTTCGTAGCAGGTTTTGCTATCTTCTCCGTGCTGGGTTTCATGGCCTACGAGCAGAATGTCCCCATCGAGGCCGTGGCAGAATCTGGTGAGATATCAGCAACAACAACAACAACATACTTTTTAATAGAAATCATGGACCCACACTACAGAACATACTGTATCTAAATCAGATACTGTAGACTAGAGGGGAGCCTGAATCTTTGTCTGCCCATCCACCATATTGTGCTAAAACGGATAAACATAACTGGTTATGTAACTCCACACTCTTCACCTCGGCTCTTAGACCGCCGCATTATGATTTATTCAAGTTCGCATGAATGATTTAGTGAATGTGACAGAGCAAGAGATTTGAGATGTTTTTCTCAGTGCCTGGTGAGGACAGAGGCTAATGTTTTAAACAATGTTTCTGAGGGTCTGTTACCAGTTCTTGGTGTTAAGGAAAGGCAATGGCCATGTCAACTTATGTTTTGAACCAATCAGTCTTATTTCACAACAATATCTAATCTCATTCATTTATGTCCTTTCAGATCAGACATTGTGTCACTTTGCTTCTCTGGACCTTGCCCAGTTTTTGTTATTAAGGAAATGCTCCTGGTCATACTATGTTCATTTAAATAACATCACAAAACAGTCAGACAAACACCGGGCCCAGTGATTATGCCGGCATGATAAAGTTAACGTTAACGATGAAGTTCTTTTTATATGAGAAAGAAAAAAGAAGAAAAATTTGGAAGAATGACGCGAAATGAGATCAGGGATGTAAATGATACACAGAATCATTAAGTAACAGTAATAATGACAATAAGGCAGAGCTCAAAGTCACAACAAGAGAGTAGACTGTGGTTCGGATCAGTCCAATTATACCAGTCAACTAAGGCCGATACTGATGTGGGCTCCTGAAACAGGGTTGCTAATCTATAGGCACAGTCAAATACGTGGCTAGTAGTCCCACAATCAGCTGACGACACAAAACATAAAATAAATGAAGAAAAGCTTAGAAAGAAAAGTAAGAGCTATATTCTCTCCTTCCCTAATGGAACTTTTGTGTGTGTGTGGGTGTTTCCATGATGCAGGTCCTGGTCTTGCATTTATTGCATACCCCAAGGCCGTAACCATGATGCCTCTGTCTCCACTGTGGGCCTGCCTCTTCTTCATGATGCTCATCTTCCTCGGTCTGGACAGTCAGGTGAGGATAACTGGCGTGAGATTACTGAGGTTTTAGAGATCTTTCGCTTTATAAATCCTCAATTGACTCAAGTATGTGTGAAAATGTTGGTAAAGCAGCACAAAGTGAATTTAGTTCAGTTGTTTTAATACTGTGAACCCTAAATGCAACTTTGCGTCATGAAGACTGTTATATGGTCCAATGAGAGAGTAATCTTCGTATTTCATAGAACTAAGAACTTTTTTTATATGCTCCAGTTTGTGTGTGTGGAGAGTTTGGTGACAGCCGTGGTGGACATGTACCCAGAGACCTTCAGGAGAGGCTACCGCAGAGAGCTGCTGATTCTGGGCATGTCTATTGTCTCGTTTTTCATAGGACTCATCATGTGTACAGAGGTAAGACTCAGCTGTAGTTACGTCTGCATGTCATGGCTGCATCTTCACAACCAGAAACGAGCGATAGCTTTGAAACAACAACTACAATCATTTGTCAAATGTATGGAAACGTTGTGTTGACTTAACAAAGTTGCAAGGTTTCACTAAGTCACAGGGACTGGTTGAATTTGTGTTAACGTTTGCAATCACAATGTTGCAACTTCCTGGAGGGATTGATAGTCTGTCAAAGTTTCTTCAGCCTTATTTCTGTGGGTTGCTGGTTGTCTATCGAGCATAAGAGCTTCAGAGTTGGAGTTGGACAGTTTTTATCTTCACATCATCTTTATGTTTTTATTTGTAGACATGTCATCATCATCATCATCATCAACATCATCATCATCATCAGTATCATCAACATAATCACCATCGCCATCACCGCCACCGTTTTACAAGTCTGAGATGAGACCCAGCCAGGTATATCCTAGATCCACTCCTCTCAAACCATGGTACAAGTACCACTCGTGGTACACGAGCTCCCTTTAGTGGTACCCAGAGGAATCCAACAAGTGTTTATTTTTTTCAAAAATGAAAAAAAATTATATTATCAAAATAGTAGAGTTAATAAAAGAGTTTTTTTCAATTAAAATACTTAACATGAAATCAAATTAAAAAGTTAGGGTTAAGAGTACTGTATATTGTGTAGTCACATTCATGCACACCACATTTATGTACCATACATGATCTATGATTAGTTACGAACGGAACGACAAACTGCAATGGCACGAACAAGAGGAGGATATTTCTGAGCTGAAGTTGTCAACAGCATGAGTGTCAGTCGCTGCTTAAATTGCGCTACTTAAGCGTCAACAGCACCTGGTAACGTTAGCGGCAAACATCGCAAAAATAGCAAGTTGAATGGTGTAGGTCTATGCTTGAAAAAAGTTTGACAAACACTGTCATAGATTACTGGCCAACTGTCCATATGCTAGAGAAAATGTGGGTTAGAATAAGTGAATCATTTGATATAAAGTGTCTCCGGTGCTCAGCACCTTTTGCAGTTTAGAAAATGACCCAGCGATCTGTTCAACTGGACTCTGTTTTCAATCCTGAAGGTCTGTGTTTGAGTTCTCCATCTGGAGCGTTAGTCATGTCACTAGCTCTGCTGTGCTTTTAGGGACTTTCATCCTTATGTAGTAATAATGGAAGAGAATCTGTTTCCTCACACTATCAGGAAGTCTTTCATCCACTAAAAGCTTTTCATGTGTCCATATGCATCCACCCCCACTGTAAAGTGTGCTGCACTGTTCTCTAGTGGCCCATAATGGCCATGAAACAGGGGGAAAGGAACTGTAATGCAATATTAAAGTACACTACTTTCTCACTTTATATGGACAGCTGCATTGTCCAGTGATGTGATGTGATCTCCGTTCGTTATTCCCCATCACCATAACACAAAAACTGCCAATTTCTCCTTTTGCTTTTGCTCGTCTTTCAGCGCCACCTACAATCTAGACACTGTGGTCTTTTCTGCTGCCAGAGAGACATCATGAATAATGTGTCGCAGGCAGCTCAGAGTAGGAGTGAATCCCAGTTCAAAAGGTCCTCTGGGAGCGTAGTTGAATACTTTGCTGAAGTAGCGGCATAAATGGTACTGAGACATTCGGATGATATTCTTAGCTGTTTACGGGTCGTTTAGAGCTGTGATGTAACCCCACTCTGAGATCCATCTGAGATTTTATTTATGATGAGTCTTTTAGTGGGAGCAGGTGAGTAATCTTAAGTGGAGTTAGGAGGATAGATAGAGTGGAATATAATATGTGAGCACAATGGAAACTTGTAAAGGGGTAGTTTGATATTTTGGAAAAGAAGCACTCAGATTAAAATCACAGTGAAGAAATGAACTGTTCCAAGAGAAAAATCCTGCTTTCAAAATGTAACCTAAATGGAAGTGTTCGCATCAATATGTACTCCTTATTCAGAATGACATATTTCAGAATAATGCACACTGTAAAGTAGGATCACTGTTATTGATGCATTCATGTGTAATTATATAGCAGCTGGTAAAGTTTCATTTTAACTTTGTTATTTACGGCTGGGTAACTTAATCAATAATAATCATCATAACACACCACTATTTGCCAATGTTTTAATCTGAATCTGCAAGTAACTTCAAACTAGATATTGACCAATTTATTGGTCGATCAATATTGGCCAATCACAGATGTTGGTATTAGAGTATATGTCCTAGATATGAAAACTTAACAATGTAGATGACACTGTAATAAATGTTGTGGAGTAAAAAGTACAATATTTCAGTAAACGTATGTAAAAGTATTTCAGTGTCATGTAAAGTCAAGTACAGCACTTGAGCAACTGTGTTGATACCACTCCAATATCCGTCTATTCAAAGCTACAGCTAGCAGCTGGTTATCTTAGCTAAGCACCGGAAACAGTCAGAATTAATGACAAGTCTTTGTGAAGTTGAACTGCCATCAGAAACAGCATGTTCATTTTCAACTGAAGAGGTAGATAGGTGCTTTTTCTTTAACTTCAGCCACAGCCAAGCTAGTTGATTACCCATAATCCCACTCTTTTTTCTAAGCTAAGCTAACCAGCTGCTGGCTCAAGTTCCACACTCCATGAAGTGAATAACGACTCCTTTAATGTCCAGGATTTATGTCACTTTATAATAACTATCTTTAATGAATGGTAAATTCATAGTTAATTAAAATTTAAAAAATGTACATACTTGTCTATAATAGTCAATAAATACTATGTAGTTCATGTATAAACCTCATTTGGATTTCCATCAGTTAAGCTGCAGCTGATGATTATAAACCTTTAGAACTGCTCAATGAATTGTTTAGTAAGCATTTATTTGTTTACAGTCAGATAACTATTAACTAAAGTTTAACTTAACTTACCGTTTATTAATGATGGGTATTTGAAACGTTTACATATTATTTAGTGGCTTAAAGTGAACAAACAAAACATTTTGTCTCTACCACACCTCACTTTAAAATAGACCACCTAGGCACACAGTTTAAATATCCCACTATAGAGTTAACATGCACAACAACAAAACAAACAAACGCACAAAAACAAAAAAATATACTGAATATGTGTTTGTTTTATAACAGCAAAATTTGGTACTGGGAGCCGCTTGAGAAAACAAGCTCTGGTAATTCTCAGACAAAAGCTAATTTTCTCTCTAGATTTACAAATATCAGTGCAGAGTTGCTGTCTACATCAGTTTGCTACGAAATCAGTCTCTGACAGCCAAATCAAACACACCTGAATCATTGCATATTTGATACGATCTAAGCAAGTCTGATGCTCACATAGAGGCTGTGACAGAAAACTGACACCTGTCTCGTCTTATCAGGGGGGGATGTACGTCTTCCAGCTGTTCGACTCGTACGCCGCCAGCGGGATGTGTTTGCTGTTCGTGGCCATATTTGAGTCCATATGTATCGGCTGGGTGTACGGTAAGACAACCGGCTCGAGAGCTCTCTGTGGTTTTCGTTTCATAAACTTCTTACGTCACATAGGAGAAGTTTGTCTTTAGTCAACTGAACAGCTGCCACACATCTTCAGGAAAGCAGGCCGTCGTCTCGTGCTTTTACCCTCCTCAATGCAATCATATTTCTTCTCTGCCCTCTGCTGGAGAATGGCCTCAAACACATGCATCATTCACTTACAGTAGTGCTACACTGGTTATTGCAGTTATCCTCTGCAGGTCTTCTGAACACTCCCGCATCACGCCTCAGCACCATGGGTGCTAGAGCTTTCAGCTGCACTGCCCCCAGGCTCTGGAACTCCCTGCCCCTACACAGTCTGAAACCATAACAGCATTTAAATCCCACCTCAAAACTCACCTGTTCAATCTGGCCTATTCACTGTAATTGTTCAGTATACTGCCGACCCCACAGTTTTACTGTTTTTATTCCCTTCTCCCACACGTGTCTATCACCTTTATGTCTCGTTTTGTTTTGTTCATGCTGGTCATGTCTTGCCATGACTTGCTGTTTTATATGACTTTGATCTCCTGCACTGTAAGGTGTCTTGAAAGGTGCCTCCAAATAAAATGTATTATTATTATTATTAAACAAGGCACAAAAGTCATCTTTTGAAAAACATTATTGCTATATTAAAGCAGTGTGAAATGATGTCAGTCAAACACGGTGCCGTTTTTTTTTCTGTGCTGTCCTGCAACTGACTTTTTATTCCCTTTCCTAACTAAAGAGAAACAATTTGTTGCTGTTGTCTAATTTGCTGCCTAATTTAAATTTAAAACAGCCAATTAGACGACAGACTCAATTTTAACAATTAAATCACAAATTCTTTACGTGCAGCAAAGCAGAATGATTGCGTCACAGAAAGTTCCAGGCAACATTTTATGCGCATCCAGTCAGCAGCTCTGCTCAGACACACGCTGTCAAAATACATCAGTCGCATCATTATTTTTTTTAACGTCACATGCCAAAAAACTCTGAGTGACGCTTGTTTGCGTTTCAGGTAGCGACAGATTCTACCTAAACATCGAGGACATGATTGGCTACAAACCTGTCTTCTTCATCAAGTGGTGCTGGATGATCCTGACCCCGGGCATCTGTGCTGTGAGTCTCGCTGCACGCACAAAGTCAGACGACAAATCATGTAGATGAGCGTGATGGAGGACAGATGCATTGAGACGCTGTTTTCAAAGCTATCAGATGGAGTCTGCGTTTCAAATCAAGAGCAGTATTTAGTATTATCGAATTCAGCTGTTAAATTTGTCTTTTTAATTCATCTTGTAAGATAATTGTCCACTTTGTGTGAGAAATAAAGGCGTATCTTGTACCTGTTTCCATATAGCTAGTTGTACCAGACATTAATGTAAATAACAACATTTACAATGTCAATTCTTTTGTCTCCTGCAGGGAATATTCCTGTTCTTCCTGATTAAATACAAGCCGCTGAAGTACAACAATGTGTACACCTACCCCGACTGGGGCTACGGTATCGGCTGGTTCATGGCCATGTCCTCGATGGTCTGCATCCCTCTGGGGATGATCTGGATGATCTGGAAGACTCCTGGCACCTTCTCTGAGGTCAGCACACACAACCACAACTCTTACACTCACACTGCAATGTTTCACTTAAAGGCTAAGTTCACCAATTTTACATTTTTGATCATCCTGTTTTTAATAATTGATAATGAGCAAAACAGTGTTGCAGGGGCAACCTTACAAAACCTGGAGCCTACATTACCCACGTTGCACCTGAGCCACTACGAGCACTACTTTTTTCACATATGCAGTAGTGCTCCCCAAGACCTGTAAACACACTTTAATATGTAAAATTGCTAGAAACTACACTTATGTTTGCACAGGATGAGCAGCAACCTCCACCACAAAGTTGAACAACGTAGAGAAGCGTCCTCTCTGTTTTCAACTAATCCAGCGGACCATGTTTCCCGAAATGTAACGCTGTCTCAGACATTGTTAAAATGCAATGTGGATGACAGGTTTTCGCAGCCTAGTCAGGAATCAAATAACAGACCGGGCGCCCAGGTAATTGGGCGATGTTCAGCTTTCATCCTGACCAAGTTATTATAAAGATAAAACAAAGGCAATCTCTAATAAAAAGCAGGCCTTCACTCTTGTTCAAATACAACAGTGGACTGTGTGACCTTCTGCTGTAGTAGAACAGAACAGACTTTCATTTTCAGTGGTAAAGACTGAAAAAAAACAAGGCAACATTAGCCGTTTGTGCACTTCAAACATTAAACCTGTATCTCCTGAGCCGTTTTATCGCTCCCATCTGACTTTCTCTGAGGGATTGTGACACAGTTGGATGATCTCCCATCGTGGCTCGAGGGAGGATCAAATAAACAAATTACAGGTTTCTGATATGAGACGATCAGTAGGAGCCTCTGGCCTTTGCAGACCCGAGATGATGAGAAGTAGAGTAATGTTATCAGTGATTTTTTTGCGCATGTCTCTTACAAAATGGCTGAAAATGACAATGGATTGCTTTGAGTTGGTTGAGTTTTAACAGTATTACCAATATGTTGTTGGTTCAGTTGGGTAGCGAGCTAGCTGGCTCCTTTATATAAGGTTGGTCAAATGAAAGAAATACTTTAATGTTCTGCCTAAGATTTTTTTCAGTTAATTTTATTTACCTGATGCTTGATGCTATTAGAAGCAGTATTGTGGTGGAAGAATGAGAGATGACCTCTTACTTGTGTCTGCAGAGAATGAAGAAGCTGACGACTCCCAGTAAGGACCTGAAGATGAGAGGGAAACACGCCGCCCTGAGTCCTTACGCCGCCAACGATGCCAAACTTAAGGTTGATGGGAAAATATCCACCATCTCAGAGAAGGAGACGCATTTCTAACCGACCGACCGCCCGACCGACCAACCGGCTGACGGACTGACCAAGCTGCCTGCAAATCTTCACGGGAAGTCCAACAAATACAGCAAGCAACAACGACAACATCATCCACCGCTACAACAAAACAGGAGATGAAAGAATGACTCGGAGTGTTATTTTTTGTTTTGTAAAAAAAAAGGAAAAAAAAGGAAAAGCTATCACATGATTATGTAGTTCTGTTTCCGTTTTGCACAAACTTTGATAACACACTTGTTGTTTTCAGTTAACGTTGTGACTAAAGCAGCTGTTTTTCTTTTCTTTTCTAACCATTAACGTTTTAAAAAAATCTATTTGATGACGTACGATATGTGGTTAAAAACTTGTCCTGGTACCCTGTCAGTACTGGTCACACTAGTGTCTGGGCCTTTAGAGCAATACCAGTGTGTTGTGTTGTAAAAAGGCTTACACTGTACATTTATTGGCAAAGTGCTGTGCCTCTCTATTAGGTACTAGGTACCCAAATGTGACTATCTTAAGATGTAGCAGCTTTGGGGACCATTCTACATAGTTTTGTGTGTTGCGAGAGGATAGTACAGCGTGTGTTAGCACTGAGGCTATAGGAGGGCAGACCCTGAAATATTCCCGCGAGTAAAAACTATGTACATAAAGAGTTTCGCCTTTGAAATCTTGGATGATATCTGACGCAGCTGCATCTGTGACGGCTGTGAAGCTGTTTTTTTTTTGTTAGGCCTTCAGTGATTCTTGTTTACTTGAATCCAGTGTTGTCCCTTAGCAACAGACGCAAAAACCCAGCCTATTGGATGGAACTGAATGATATTGCAAGGTTATTGATCGTCTGGTTTGGTTGTGTATCGAGGGCTTTGCTGATGTCCGTGGCACCGCTGTTTTCTAAATAGGCGTCTCTGCTTGGCAGGTAGCGCCAAAGGGCATTTAAATCTGGAGTTTAAACACTATGTTAAGGCCCCTCCATGTGAGATATTGTTTTATTTTCCATTGCTAGGTTTCGGCTACAAATGGCTACAAAAAGCAGTAAGTGACTCGCTGGCTGAGTCTAAAAACACACCTCTCTCTCTCCCTCCCTCTCTCTTTCCTGCAGCTGCCCTCCTATAAGTCGTGGGTATCTGTCATTTCACAGTAATTATGCTGAGCCTAACACAGAGTGACACACAGACGTGCCTCCACCCCTGCATTTTTATTTCCTGCTCTGGCTGCAGAGGGGAAGATGGACGTCCGTCAGATGAGCATTTCAAAACCCATCTGTCTTCTTATCCCCCATTCTTTTCGCTCTTTCCCTCTCGTCCCCCTTCTCTCTTTTCTTCCGCTGTCCTCCCTCCTCATCTTCAACCTCTTGCTTGTCCGCTTCTGTCAATTTCCTTTTTTTTTCCACCTCTGTCTTTCTCCTCGTCATGCGGAGGGCTTGAGCAATGACACGGTGGGCCTCGCATGAAACCGTGATGCTGCTGAATGCTTCATGTTTCGCCGCGGACCCATGCATCCCGCTGTTATAGTCCTGCTATTGATTAGTGTTTCTGTGACCTGTTCCTCTGACATTGTAGAGCGTTAAACCTTTCTTTTTTTATGTTGCCGCCTGAGCCAGTGCAGAGGTGAGAGCACAGTCTGTGCCTGTCACCAATTTAATTGTGGCGAGAGTCAATGAGCTGGTCCTCATTGTTCAGATCAATCTCAGTCCATTACAGCCTCGAATCCAATCGGTTCTCCTACCTCCCTTCCTTGCTTTGTCCGCCTTTCTCACTTCCCCCTTCCTTTCTTCCCTCTGTCCTTGTTTCCTGACGAAAACGCAATCAGAGGAATGCATCTGAGGGGGGTGAAAACTCGAGTTTCTCTCTTTACGGTGTTTCAGGAGGAGGCAAAGAAAGCGAGGGAAGATGTAAGGAGTTGATGAGCTGAGGAAGTGTGTGATCGAGTAAGTAATGAGGGAAATCGAGGAAGTGATTAGTGACTGAAGCCCCTCCTGTCTAAGCTGTGACATCCTCTTAAACATGTGATTGGTCCCTCTGGTGTGGTTGCATTATGACATTATCATCTTCCTCACTGATGTTTGTGCAAAGCTAATAGTCGTGTGTATAAGAAAATTATAGCCTGCTGTTTAACACTGAACATGTCGATGTATATTTTTACATCTCTTTCTAGAAAACCTGTGGTCTATTTCTTGAGAGGAACGATTGTTTTAAAAAGAATTGCTGTATTAAAAAAAGAAAACGTCCTTTGTTTTGACTTTTGATATGCCGCTCAAAAGATCTTGTTATAGAAATATAATGAAAGGTGTTTTACTGTTCTGTACTGTTCTACACACATTTTGGTATCCACAGGACACGTGAACTGTCTGCTTACTCATTTTTAAGAATAAATATTATAAAGGAAAGTGGAGAGAAGACTCACGTCTTTTTTTTATTGAACTCAGTCTCACAATTTAGCGCTGCAGCTATCCTGAAAAAAAGGAAATAACTCTCTTTGATACTGACATTTCCTTCTAAAGTCCTTTGAAATGGTTTCAGTGCCTCTATTTGTGATAAGGCTTTACAGGCAGAACGATAGCATCAGATAAGATAAGATGCCATTTACTGTAAGCAAGTCTGATACAGCGACTGGATCACTCACAGACGCAAACAGTGAGATGATATGAAGCAGAAAAATCTAAGAAAATAACACCAACAATTCAAATAAAGTTTTACGTACATGAATATTGCAAAATAAGATTTCCTCAAGAATGTAAAGGAAGAACAACTTAATACCACGTACAAATAGCTTGTTTTTATATCATATTATGTTTTTATACAGCTTATTATGAGAGCAAGAAATAACTCTGTCGCAGATCTAAAACATCTAAAACTCCCTCTCCTTACACATACTCATACACATATTAGTATCTCTAGTTTTCTCTCTCATTGTTTTTGCTAAATAAAAAAAAGTAAAGCACATTATTATTTTTTTTATAGTTTTTACTTTTACATAGTCTAGGGGTCGGACTGCATGCACCCCCCCTCAGGAAATGTCCTGACTTCCCATCTAACATATCCAGTTTTTGTCGTCACAAAAAGGGCAGAAAATTCTACGTTGCAATATAAAAGAGTGTCACGCTTACAAATGTGGAAACAAGGGTTATGAACAACCGATAGCATTGTTGGTTTAAGCCCCTGCCCATTCTGAGTACGGATAACGGTAACAGATCATTTTGTTGGTTGAACAGATACATTCACAGATAACGGGGTACTTGCACATTCCTAGTTCTGGTATACAGTAGCTGGTGGCATAGCAGCATCTCTACGCTAAGGTCTTGGGGAGGTTGCAGATGAACAGTTGTACCGCTCACTGGTTGTCTTGTGAAATCACATGATCTCTCAGGAAGCCAGCTGTCTTACGAGGCAAATGCTCTCTGGGACTTGAATGAAACAGAACCATTATTAATTTTTTAAATCACCTTTTCATTGGCCATATCAGAGCCTCTCTCTGTTCTATTAACAGAGAGCTAACGTTGTTGCGACACGTAGAGAATTGGCTGATGAAATATATATTATGTCTGCTACATCAAATAATGCAACCTTAAAATTGATCTGCAGTGTGTAGTGCTGACAAAATGAAAATGTTGTGGTTGGGTTCTCTTTCTCTACCTTTCTCTCTCATTCATTTCTGTATCTCTACTCTCACTATCAAATAAAAGCAAAATGTCTTCAAACAACATCTGTTTTTTTCTCTCGATCATCCTATTAGATGGTTTGTTTGAGGAACCTCCGCATCACTGTTGTCCAGATTTGATGAAATCCCATTCCAGTGTGTCTGTAGGCCTCTGGGTGTGTGTTTCAGTGTGTGTGTGTGTGTGTGTGTGTGTGTGTGTGTGTGTGTGTGTGCATTCATGTGCGTGGAGCCAACTGTCACACTTCAGAAATCAGCTTTACTTTCTCTGATTTGGAGGTGACATCTTGACTTGATCCGGTAGATGGTGTGAAGTAAATCTTCTTTTGTTGTTTTGTCACGTTGCTGCTGCACGAAACAAAACTTCTGGGAGCACTTCATGAGCTGCAAAAGTTTCTGGACTCCTCAGCCAAGCAAAAAAACCCTTCCAGAGAGTAATGTGAAGGTTAAATGGCTGCCAGCGGGGAAATCATTCTCTCTCAAATGCTGTAAAATGACTTGTCTTTTTTTTCTTCCTGGAGATAAGCCTTAATCTAAAACCTTTATCTAAAACACTGCTGATGGCTGACAGGCACACACTGTGTACATTATGAATAAAATGTCCCTAGACGGGGTAGTTTTATTACGGTTCTTCTGATGATTGATAGGAAAGAAGGCAGGTGGCGGGTAGTCAGCGTTAAATGGAAGTTTTTCCCGGAAGCTACAGATCGACTGTTACAGTAGACAAGGCAGAAAATAGACATATTATGGAAATGCTGAACCATTTCATTAATCTTTCAAGCTGCAACAAGGAACATCTATTTTGTTTTTTATTCTGGTGGCTCCACTGCGTCCCGTAGTAAAGGTCTTGATCTGACCAAGGTAGCATTTGTTTTGCAAGCGAGTGAAAGAAAGACCCAATGTACTTTGAATAGTATTTCTCTTTTTTCAACACAGCAGTTTGCAGGATATATGACGATGAGGTAATGTATC
This sequence comes from Diplodus sargus, assembly GCA_903131615.1. Lineage (NCBI taxonomy): Eukaryota > Metazoa > Chordata > Actinopteri > Spariformes > Sparidae > Diplodus > Diplodus sargus. The sequence goes on along the minus strand of CAEMYA010000098.1, from coordinate 724,092 downwards.
TATTCATGACTTTGTAACATTAATAACATCGGCAAAAATCGGCACAGATCTGGTTTCTAGGTAATAAGAGTTGCGTTAAGAAAGCTAATGGTATCAGTGTACCCTTGTAATGTTATAAATTGACAAGAATTTCCAATCTGGTGACAGGCATTAAGAATAACTGTATATTAGATATGTAGGAATAGTCAATGTATATGCTGATGGTCTTTTGTCAATGATAAGGAGGCATCCGTGTTTGAGACAGAACCAGTTAAAAACTCCTTGGTAGGTTTTAAACAGCAGTTTAAAATGGCTATTTTGTGGGCAATAAAAACTAGCAGTTACATGTGTTTTGTTTATCACATGCTATATATAGTGTATTCTAAATGATAGACATCTTATCTCAAGTCAAGTTGTCGCTAATGTGTCAACAGTGTCTTAAGAAGTTAAGTCCAAAATGTACTCTCCTTTTGAGTCTGTTGTGGGCGTCCAATGTTTGGTTTGACTTTGATTTTCAACTAGCTGGTAACTTTGTCTGCCGTTTCGCGGAGCAACGTACCAGCCCCGCCGTGTAGTTACAGGCAACAGGGCTGCCAAACAGGTGACCACAGTTTGAGTCTGTGTTTCAGCATTTGTCAGCGCGACAGCACTGGATATGTTGGTGGTGAAACATTTATTTTACTGCAAAATGTAATCTTTTCCTAACCCTAACCAAGTAGGCTTTGTGTCTAAAAGAATTGTACCTAACCAAAAGTAGAGTTAAAACATAAATGAATACTATAACGTTGGTTTTGAGGAAACGTAACATACCGTAACATTTATTCTGGCAATTGAGTGGAATGAACAATACATTTGATGATAAATCCAAAATGATCAGATAAAAGAGGCTAAAAAGAATGAACATTCTCAATGATTTGGGTGCTCATCGTCACATCTCACAGATTCATTTGTTTTCACATTAATATTAAAAGCATTGGTTCAAGTTCAACTCGTTAACATGTACACAGAGACAAACAGACCACAACCATTCAGCCAGTGACAAGAGCATGAGGAGAAACAATCCCGTGCCACAACTTGGCAGTGAGACCGACTCAGGTGACAGGGAGGCAAACAAAACGAAAAGACGAGCAAACAAACACATTCCAGTGTACCAACACGGCAACAATTATTCAGTGCACGGAGCGCAAACAGGCAGCCAAACATAGACCAAAATTTGCCAAAGTGACGGAGAGACAGACTGATGCAGATGCCGCACGACAGATGAGAAAAACACGAGACAGCAGATAGAAGAACAGCCAGTGAGAGAGGAAAGAGAGAAGCAGTGTTCCTCCCCGCGGTTATGGAGAAGGCATAGCAGATTAGTTGACTCACGCACAGTGTTCTGGGGCAGCGCTTCAGGACAGAGCCAAGATAGAAACACAACGCACCATGGCCAAAAGTCAGCCTCGCCTAAAGATCATAGCAACCTAGATTTTCATCCTGATCTTTTGATAGGGAGCAAAGAAAACAGAATAAATATGCAGGAACATTTTTTTTTTTTTTACTGTAGATGCATAGATGATACGGTCAGTATTACACCAAATCGTGTTTTCCTGTCATGCATCGCAGCGCAGAAGATTTTCTTCTCTGTTGTTTGATGTTCATCTTCTGGGAAAATTGAATGATGAAAGAATTGTGAGAACAGATTTACTCAAGCTCAGGAAGTTTATACATGCTCCTGCGGCAATTAACGTCAATTAATTTTAGTTTCCTGGCAAATATTAATGCATTAGTTCCTGACGTTTGTGCCAAGTCTGACTGATAAAACAAACCCTCTGCCTCGATACAGGTACTACTCCGAGTCTTTGCCGATGGCCTCATGAGTCTGTGTGTCTTGTGCTTGGCTTCAATTGAATGCAAAATGTTAATCTTGCGCTGCTGATAAGCGCCCAGAGGCAGGACAGAGGAGCAGCCAAATGACTTTGAGAGGGAAGGAAATACTTAACTGAAAGGCAGAGAGCAAACTGAGAAGACAGATGGGTCAGGGGGCCAAACAAAAAAGACGGAAGGGAGAGCAGAAACAGATTGGAAGGGACAGAAGAGCCTCGAACAAGAGTGGAAATAAGTTTGTGTTCGTAAGTTTGCGTCGACACATCGTGAGCATGAAGATGAGGGCGTAACTAAATTATTATAGATGAGTAAAACCCCTTGGCTTTGCTTTATCCCAACTGAGAGGGAATAATTGGAAACTAATTTTCGAGGCTTGCCAATGCAGCATAAAATTCTAATAAAGGGTCAATGAACGGCTGAGACCATTAAAAGACTATTGTGAGACATTTTTGTGTCAAAGCTGAATCAAAAAAGCGTCCCCATGTGATTAAGAATGTGCAGTAACACATCAGAACGCCCCTTATATACTGCATACAGCTTTTATTAAACTTTGGCTCGGAGCCTTAAATCAGCCAGAGGTCGCGTTATTGCTCCGGTGCTTTAAAAAGACTCGACTTCCACACTAAATGTAATCACTTTTTGTTCTCTTTTGATCCCCTGCTGGTGTGACACGAGGCTGAAGTGATTCCTTTAATTTCAGCAGGGGGCAGCAAATTCCAAACTACCATGACTGAACAAGCTTCAACGCCAGGTGAAAACAACCACAGTGCACCGGTATGTTTCTGCTACCCGTGCATGTGCTGCACACACTGTGAGTGTTTTCGGTGTGTGAACAAGCATGCGTGTATTTTTTCCGTGCGTGCAATGCTTTTTCTCCTCACAGCAATACATTTGTGTATTCAAGCAGCATTTGTGCCTCTGTGTCCTTACCGCTTAATGAACGGTTTGCACGCTCACGGTGCCTGACGTAGCATCGTGTAATGCCAGGTAAATTTCATCCTCGCACGCTTTGATGGTGACAACCTCCTCTCCCCTGAAGAGAAAATAAAATAGCTCGGTGTCATCATGAGCATGTCTTTGCGCACACATATCAGTTGGAATCATGCTTATCACGGGGAACAAAAGAAAAGAGAGAGATTGAGCTGCATGGATGGAAAATGGACGCCCAATACTCGGAAATATACTGGTGAACAAAAACGACAAAAAAAACGAGAGGAAAGGGAAGGATGGGAAAAAGGAAATGGAGAGGGGAGGGGCGTGAGTGAGAGTAATCTGGTGTGTAATGAAAGGAGGCTACACAGAGAAAATGGTTTCTGTACCTGGTGCGAGAGGCTGGACAGGAAACTCGGAGGTCAAAAGGGGTAACTGTGTTCATTGTTCTTTTGTATGAAATCGTCAGACGGTGCTCATAATAACACCTGGTTTCAGCTGCTGTTGTTTTCAGGCAAAAAGATCAAATGAGTGTATATTTTAAAAACCAAAACCAGCAGATTACAGGAAATGTCAAAACAGATATTGCAATAAAAATAGTTAAAGCTCCACCATGAAACATGTTAAAATCAAACATTCTGTGTATGATTTTGGTTCCCAACAGATGTTTGGTGATGATTAAAGAGACGTGAGGAAACACGTTTCTGTAGGTGTTCTTTCTGGATCATTCAGTCCTGTTGCCCTTCTGTTCTTCTTGCAGCCCGACTCTACAGACGGTGGCCCATGTGGGTCTATCTGATATCACTGTGTCGGTGTTGTTCCTGAAACATCTAAAGGAATGTTGTTCCAGGACTATCATGTCTAATTACAAGGGAGCAACAAGGTCCACTTTCTAAACAAGCCATTGTGACTTCATTCAGATGTGACATTCAACGCGGGAAGCAACGGTTCGTCTGAAAACAACAATGGCGACTTGCCAAGAGGAGCTGCTGCTTTGCATCAGAACTGTTGGGTAGTCGCAATAGAAATAAAGAGCAAAGACTGGGGCTGAGGGCTTTTCTCGATGGAAAACATGTTTCACTCTTCTCCTGACAGGCTTTGGGAGAATGTCTTCATTTCAAAAGGCTCTTTTCCCTCAAGTCAAAGATTACCATATTTGTTATACTTTCATTTGATTTTATTAAACTGTATATGTTGCTGTTTGGTTGCAACCTGATCTTTAAATGTGTAACCATGTCTGTTCATTCCACAGTATCTCTTCTTCCATCCTTGGATTATCTTTGTTAGCGCCTTGCTGTTGGTCACCGCACCGCGACACAAAACCCATGTATTTTGCTGCTTCACTCGTTTCCAAACTAGGTAACATTTCTTTGGATTGGAGGCAAAAGCTCTTCGAGGAAGTAGTTTTAGTTCACTCTCTGCTTAAAGCAGACTTTGTGTCCATAAAGAGAAAGTCATATTTACTTAACGTTGTGGAAAGAAACAAAAAGAGAAAAGTCGAACGTTTGCTCGACATCTATGCTCTACATTTACGTCGTTCGGCTTTAATGTCATGAAAAGGCGTCGCATGGTCTGCTGTATATTCAAGCACGACAATAAATGCACATTATTTAAAATACCCTGACATAATGTATTGGATTCATTTATATAATTACACCTCTCTCTCTCTCTCTCGTCTATTTCCTTCTCTTGTGCTGCCTATATTTGTTCCCTAAGTGACACATTCATTTCCACTGACATTATAAACAGTCAATGAAAGCTATTACACTGCATGGTGAACCTTGACCCACATGTCAACACTTTCTCTATATAATGACAGTGCAGCACACATTAGAGTTATGTATGTGAGTGTGTGTGTGTGTGTGTGGGGAGGAGAGAGAATGAAAGACACTGTAGGAGGGAGAGAGAGCGAGACTGTGGCGGGGGTAAGGATATCAAATGGGACCCGACTCGGCACCTTCTTTTGAGTTCTCAGTTCATGGGTCAAAGGAGAAGACGCCTGAGGACAACCCAGGCATCTTTCTTTCTCTCCATCGCCCTCCCTGTCCTCTTCAGTTGGCAGCAAATGAAGTGTAGCCTGTGAGACGCAGCGTTACCACCATCTATTATCATCATTACCAGCATCTTTAATGCAACCGAGAAGTGTTTATAAGCTAACAAGCGGGCAATCCAGTGACCTGATTCAGCGCTACCTCATTCTGTATTTTTGTCTTACTTAAATTTCAAGCAAGTTTTTCAGCACAGCTACAGCACTTCAGATCATTTGTTTGACATCGGCTTTCTTGTATAATAGCCTTCGATATGTTTGGGCTTGTAGAGCCCATTTATGAATTTATTTTTCTTTCTTCTTTTTGCATTTTTTTAAAGGTTGTGTTGTCATGGTGTGCTGGATTTTTACTCTGTTTATTAGTATGTTGAGGATGTAGTATTTTCAACACAGATTTTGAAGGTTTCACCCTAAAATTGTACTAGTTTCTACCCTAAAATTGTGTATTCAATATTGTGTATTTTTAAATGTAGACTAATTCTTTGTCAGAATTTGTTCCTTTCCATACAAATACAATTATCCAGTTATAATTATTTTAATGCTTTTTATTGGCTAAGTCATGGGAAATTTGCCTATATGGGCCTTTCTTACATATTTTCTTAATTCCACCACCTTTAAGGTGTGTTTGCTGATGTTTTTGTCGATCACTTGGTCCTGGGAGGCTAATTGTTCACTAAGCATGGGTAAATATCTGTCGATGTATTGTCATTTGTTATATAAAAATAAAGAGAGACTTAGATATGGAAGATATGGCTGGAATTTTAGTTTGAAACATTCCGAAAATTAACTACTGTCATCAACAGAGCGTAAAAAGAAACAATAGTGTTGATGTTATGTCAAAGGCATCTATGTACTACGTTCCAGAGATGTCTAGTGAAGTTAACATCCTAATAGGCGAGCCCTGGATCATCCTGTCTGGGTGATAGTGGTATTTTCCTTACCAAAAAGAAAAATTCACAAACGCAGTCTTGTTTTTTTCTTTTCACAATGCCCTCTGGTTTGGTCAATTAAGATGTGATAATATTCAAACTCTTATTTCTGGCCATTCTTTACAAGTTACACATTACAAATCATTTCACCAGATCATGGGATCTGGTTACTTCTGGTTTAAAACTACTGCTTTATCTATATAAGCCTTGAGTACGGTTGAACTCTAATGTTTTCATCATTCTTATCTCTTTACTTTTTAAGTGTTGGCTGCTTTGTCCCTGTCATCACAATTTCATGGCTTGATATAGATACTTGTTACAAAAGCCAGACAGGTCTTGATTTCCTACCTGTGTGCAGTCGGCATGGATAAATGACCATGAAATGGCTAAGTGACTGCTGTGAAAGGTCAAAGTCGGCTCCGTGTGAGGATGCATGGCTTGGGGGACTGAGCATCTTTTTTAATGCCTGGAAGTGATTCGCTTCAGTAAATGTAATATAATTTACCACTATAAGGTTTTCATAGTCCATCAACATGAGTCTTGGTCGGTCGTTCCGGTCAGTGGGTGAAATCTCTTTTGTATTTCATGTCTGTCCTTTCAAAATAAAGCTAATTGGACAACTAAAATGAATTTAAAGTTAATAAAATCAAAATACACAGAATTTAAAATATTTGGAGGTTAAGAGGACGTCAGGTGAAGCAGAGTAACAGAGTCCGGTGGAGGAGACTGGAGTGGATAGATGGGTAAAAGTTGTCCCAGGTTAACGTGACCTGGGAATGAGAACAGGTTGGAAAAGCCAAAGATGAAGTGAGTTTTATGAAGAGATTCAAAAGAGGACGCAGAGTTTCCCTGCCGATCCCCAGGCAAGGTTACACAATAAATGCTGTGCAGCATGAAGAAAAATATAATTTCACAAATGATGAGGACGGACATGAAATGCATTAATGTGCCTCGGCGTTCTAGTGTGTGATTATGAATGTATTCGCTTTAGACTGTGTGTTGTTTTGTTTATTTATGTGCTGAGTTTAGACACACGCTCACACACTGAATCATGATGTGTGTTTGCTTAGTACACTCAATGAGTGGTCTATGCCCATTGGGTAGGCCCTGTGTTGCACGGTTCTGCGGTAATAGGTTTTGGCAGCTGTGTAATTTCTGTTGATTTATCCCTGACCTTGGAAAACTCTTCTTCTGCAGTGCAGGTGTCGTTTGTAAGACACACACGCACACACATACACACACACACACACACACAGAAATACAAATACAAACCTTATATACATTTACACACGAGTCGAACAAGCAAAACAGAAATGGCAATTGAATTATGAATTACCCACCACACATATATACCAGCACCAGCTCACATTCGTAGATTTACCCCCAACACCCTTCATCAACACAAATTCATGCGCACATTTGATGTTATAGGTCTCCATTCAGTGACCAGCCAATGACATTTTTTATTCCAATTTTGCTCAAGTCACGTTGACTGGTTGACTGGTTGAATGGGTCACTGGTTAGATGGGACACCAGCTCCGAAAGGCTTGGGAGGGACAATGTGTATCACTCTGGGCCTGGTCTCTCTATCTGGGGTTAAAGGAGCCTAATTTACGCAGAAATTCACTGAGACCGTAGCCTATATGATCACATTTGAAAAATAAACTTGATTTATTGACATGGAGCTTTGTAATGGTCAGGATGAAAACAGTAGTACAATGTTTTCTGATTTAAGGTCTCTTGATGACTAAATATAAAGCGCATTGGAGCAATCAGTGACAGTTTAAATACTCAGGTCTCCACTCTGCTCTCTGCCAGATTATTCCATTGTTCGTCGCTATTCATCTAACCCTGCTTTTCTTCGACTTCTCCGGTGATCAGTGTACTACTGGCCCTACAAAAATACTACCACTAATATAAAGATGTATACCTTCTTTGATTGTCTCATCTGAAGCTGTATGTATACACAGTATGTATTATCAGTAGAAAGTAAATAAGTAAGTTAAGTTTTTAACGAGGAAAAGTGCAATATCCATCAGATGTTTGTGGCTGTATAGCGTTGACATTTTACCACCAGAAAAAATTATGTCACAAACGTTGGAAGTTAGCTTTAAATGCTTTAATAGTCTAATGGTGTTAAGTGCTCTACTGAGCTGATGGTGCTGCTTCCCTGGCTTTTCTCTCACCCTGTAACTGCTAAATCATCGATCACCAAAACAGTCAATACCCTCTTACTCGTGCTACCACAATCATCCCACCTTTCACTGCTCAAATGGCATCTTTGTGTGTCTCAGAGAGAACTGATCAATGGGAATGGTTGAAACCACATCACATCTTGATACACAGGAGCTCTTGTTATAGTGGATTGAGAAAGAAATTGTGCGGCCTCAAAAACAACAACATGTGAACCCTCTCTTTTTATTTGGATATTTTTTGTTTGTCTGTACCTCGGACTGTTTCATTGAATGTATGCATGAGAACCACCTTTTGTACCTACCTATTTTCAGTGACGCACTCACCAAAATAAAGTAAGAATGAACAACTCAGTGAAGGAGGAAGCTGCACAAAATAAAAAAATCTTCTGTGTGAGAGCTGTTATAGCTCAGAAACCCATTAAGGTAAGCAGCTCAAGAAACAGATTTGTTAACAGAGACCTTCTAATCTAGTCATGTTCTTTTGTCACCATGGATGAGGTGTTCTTAAAAACCACAAAACCATTCAAAAATGTTCTGCACTATTTTTTAAATCTAGATGGTCGATGTAAAGACTGTTTGAATTAGAATAACAACCAATGTGCCCTTCTGTGCGGACACTGCTCAGTTCATTATGTCATAGTGAATGAAGATTACACTTTGTACATGCACTGTATCACACACAGGAACAGTTACCTAACAATTTGCTCACCGTGATTAAATTGGAACGCATTTCAAGAAATGTTTGCTGTCCCAAACTTGTGCGACTTGTTCTATAAATGTGTATACATTATTTGATATGCTGCATGTGCAGGTGTGCATGTTATCACGTTCTTTTTACAACCTTGACATTTATCAATAACTCCATAAAATGTGACAGAATCCCCTCTTGCCAACCTTTACTGCTGTTTTTATGATGCTGTTCCATGTTCTATCAGCCAACCCCACAAGAGCATAAAGGAGCTGTAACTGCCCATTCGATAGAAGTCTTTAGCCCCGAGTGTCGATAATGCTTCCCAGCAACATTGGACATATCTTAGTGCAGTCCTTACTTCAGATTTTCAATTCAATTTTTATTATCCAGTATGCACCAATATACCAACAGGATATACCAGTATGCCTGAGGTGGCAAATCTGATCCGGCTCCATGTTGCAATTCAACAAACCATAACACTTCTTTTATAAAATGTATTACAACTTGCAGCATTTCCGTAACTTCTTCAGTTTTCTGTTTTGTCCATGTGTTGTCAGAGGGTTAGAACATGATCTCCTCATTCTCTTCCGTTTTTATCTTAGCTTCTCATAGCTTGGATTAGCTTGTCCTTTCTCAATTGCCAGATGCCTGGCCACAACAAAAAACAAAGGCTGGAATAAGGGAAGAACCAAGTCACTCAGTTATTTTGGACCTTATATTGTTGAGATTAAAAATATTTATTTATGACAGGTATTTGTTATCCAGCTTTGTGACATTGAGTTTTCAGATCCTTGGAGACATTTGTGGTGCTTATCAGTTTCAATGAAAGAGCTCGGACCAGATGTTAAATACATTTGTCTATCATCTGCATAACAGTTGTTTCAACAATAGTAGCAAATATATTGAATAAAACTGGATGTGGAAAGTCGACATAGCAAACTCAACTCTGTATGAAGTTGTACCTTGTGTTTAGACTTAGTAAAGAGTATTCTCGCCCCAAACAGCCATTGTAGCACCTGTACCGAAGTTTACTGTAGGTGGCAAGCAACCTGTTCACCAATTCTTGGAGAAATGACAGAAAATTGGTTGAGAGAGAGGGGAAGTGACATGCAGCAAAGGGCCCCAGGCCGGGACTTTGTACATGAGATGCCCGCTCTACCCACTGAGCTAAACAGCACCCCTGTCTGTGCCATGTTGGCGTAATGGTTCAACCTGACCTCTAAACTTGCAAAGAAATCCATACATTAATTCTACATTCATGAGTTAATAGTTGAGCCACTAAGCTTTAGGATAGTGTACATTTTTCATTCAACTTTTAGAGGATGTATGTTTTCTTCAATTTGCATTAACCCTGTGTGCATCTTTTCATATCTTTGCATTGACTTTATATGCAATCACACCACCTCTTAAATTCGCTTTCAACACTTGTTGACAACTAGAAGTTTAAATCAGGAGCCGTGAATTGGTGTCTGTGCACCAACTGATGATTTGGTAATTTCAAGGCGATAATACAAGTAAATATTGTTACATTGGGAACGGTACATAAAATTCCTTGCTACAGTTATATTTTAGGATCATCTGTGACCCCTGCTAACCCCCTTTTCATAAGTACTTTTCCAGCTTTGCAGACATTTGGCCTTTTTTTTTAAATTAATGTTTTAGTTCATCTTTATCAGATGACCCAGCGAGACAAATGGCAACAAAACAAAGCTTATTTTGGTGACTGGAAGCGAGAGGGCGCATTGCAGTTTGTCATTTGCTGTTTCTGAGAGGCATCTTAGCTCCGGGCCCTTTGTAAACACAAAACACACATCAACTGAAGGATTGATTGTATTGCTGTTCAATCAGTCAGGTGATGATGTGAGAGAGACATAATTAGACAGAGAGAGAGAGAGAGAAAGAGAGAGAGAGAGAGAGAGAGAGAGAGAGATGCTATCTGACCAAAAACACCTCTGGCTATTCTAAAATGAAACGCCCCATCTTGCCTGTGACCTCTAGCCCCTGTTGTAAAGCACGGGGTAATTGAGGTTAACAGTGTAATTTGACCTTTGAAGCTTCTGTTGGAACGCTTCCTGCTAAACTGTGGAAATGTAAGAAACAGCCACCTTTTGAATATTCTTATCTACAGCTCCAGAAGGATTGTAATGTGAAGCAGCGTATTAAATCCGTGCCACGGAGAGCAAACATCACACGGGGTGGCAGATAAAATGTTTTGGAAAAATAAAATGGACTCAATACTGAGCGTTATTAACGGAAACTGTTATGATTATGCCCTCTCTCTCTCTCTCTCTCGCCCTCGCATAAAATAACGCTCAGTGTTTAGTGTTAAAATTAGTTTCTCACTGTAAATATCCATATCATCCAATGCGTCACATTTTTCTGAGCCTGCTAACATTCACGTCCGCCCTTGCTCCCTCTCTCTTTCTCCCTCCCGAGAGGACACAATAAACTGCTCTGTGCACATCCACCTTTCAGACTCTCCGGAGAGCTGGCGCAGTGGCCTGGAGCGCTTTAAAACTAACGCACCACAAGTGCCGCAACACTACCCAGAGACACCAGTATACACACTGTTGACACCTAAATAGCCACATACAAAAAAAACAAAAAAAAACACAGAAACACCCAGCCACGAATGCATGGCACAAGGCACACATGTGCACACACACACAGGCACCTTTCGGAGTCCAGGGACTCGAAAACATGCATGTCGATGAGTTTAGCTGCAGGCAGAAACACCTCCCCGTGAGTCACTGTTCCTGCCCCTCGGTCCCTCTGCTCCACACCTACCGCTTAGAAAGGTCACCATGGAAAGCCAGCCACGGAAAAAATAAATGAAGTTGTTCCTTGGGGTGACATCTGTCTTGAGGTTTGGGTATGTGCTGTGGATTGGGGATTGTATGTGTGTGTGTGTGTGTGAGTGTGTGTGTGTATGTGTGTGTCGATATTACTGGTAATTGGGTTGTGATAGCCAACAGTTAAGTTGATTAATTATGTTGTAATAGAGAAAATTCTTTATAGTATCTACATTGCTGGAGGAAAACATTTGCTTCAGGGAATTGCAGAATTACTGAAGCAGTCATGCAACATACTGTACAGATTATTTAGATATGCATGGAGAGGTGGGCTAATGAGGGACTTTCAAATCTACGTACGAGGAGTGAGTTGACATAATTAAAAGAGCACCAGTCAAACCTTTTAAAGGTGGAAGACCATGGAGAAAACATAATGAAAATACGTCATTTTTTGTTTGTTTCATGTATTAATTTCAGGGAAGGTTACAGCGTCACTCCACACAGATCTGATGCTATCATCTGCCACAAGTCACAAGCTTATTGTACATCGGGATTTACTTGCGTTTTGTTTGCGCTTGTTTCCCTTGCTCATCATTGCATTTTGCACAAATTGAAAATGCGCGTAAGACTGGGCTGAGGGAAGCGCGCTTATTGTCGCGTACACAGGAATATGAGCCCATCAATCAACAGTACAGGCTTTGATAACAGATGGTGGCATCACACAATTTCCAGTTCTGCTCACTGTATACATGTCACTGTGATTACATTACACGCAAGTGTGTGCAGGCGAACTTTGATTTTTATATGTAGATAATGAAGTGTGATATTGAAGAGAGACAGAGACATGATTATGATGAACATTATGATGATGGTCTCATTGGAACTCTGTGTCTAAATATTTTTCTGAGTGAGAGCTGATGTAGCTCAGAAATCCCATTTGTGTAAAAAGTATATACATTTCCCTCACAACCCTACATCTATCAAGAGGGTGAAATTTGACTTTTGTTTGCTTTTCAGTAAAATTATTCTACAATGGATGGATTGCCTGAATATAATTTTTACAAACATTGTGGTCCCTTACATGCAAATGTAGGTGAGTTTGACGGGCCAGATCTTTCACTGATCCAGTAAAAAGTCTGGATGTCAAAAGTCTGATGATGATATATTGTAATACTGTCTTTCCTGATCCTCTGACTTTTGGATTTGGATTTTAAGTGAAATGTCTCAACCATTGGATGGATTACCATCCAATTATGGTGATCCCCTCAACGATCAACATGTTTTTTTTTTGCGGGGAGCAAAATATAAATAATAAGATGTTGATAACGAAGAAGCATGGAAGAAAACATTGGAATACAGTTTAGAGTCCTTCTCTGTTTGATATGACAAATGTCACATGCATCTTTATGAAACACTGCCAAAGCTGACAAGATTTAGTCCTTTAGTGAGGATTCAAGAGATCTCAGTGTGAGTGAACTTTTTCACGCCGGCCTGCACTTCAACCTTTCACACCCAAAGTCTCTCTTCAACTGTCATTGTCTCTGTTTTCCTCTCCCCTTTCTTCCCCTGTGTTTATCTCTCTGTCCCTCCGTCTTGCTCTCTGTCATCCTATTTTTATCTGTTTTTCTTCCTCTCTCTTTCCCTCTATTTATATCTCTCTCTCCCTCTCTCTGAATGAAGTGTGAAATCAAATTAATATCAAGGAGAATAGGTCCCTGAAGCATTTTGGTTATCTGATAAGAAACTGCTCTAATTTTAGGATCTTGGGAAAATATTTCAGATATGTTGTAATATGTTTTTAGGGGGGTGCTCTTTTACAGAGAAACAAAACAAATATGCGAAAAAAGGTTCCTTCCACATGATCGAAAAAATACTTTAAGCACTTGTTAAAAGGATGAGCCTCAGCGCCTGCCATTTATGGATTTGCGTGCCAACACATGTCTGGCAAATTAACTTACATGCTAATTATGTCAAACAAATTAAAAACTCCTGCTTGTGTGAGAAACTTTTAAGACGATTTTAAGGGGTAATAATCCTGTCTTTTGAGAGATGAAACACTAAAAAGGAACGCAGCCAGCTGGAGATGGAAGCTTTCTGTCCACCCACAGTGTCTGTGCATAATCCAACTATTATCTGAAAAAAAGAAGATGGTGCAATTCTGTTTGCATGAGAGCGGAAGAGAGAATTGATAGCCTGAAGATGGAGTGCCTCCCACAGTTGTGCTCAGCCGCCACACAATCATTATGCATACAGTACAACTACAGTAGAGCATACGCATCATCGTATTTAAATGTTAAACACTCTGAGGATCACTCATACTGTGTAGTATAGTTAAGAGTTTTTTGGGGACAAATCTATCTAACGTTCCTGATTTTATTGCAGCAGAGACTGTCGACCGGTGGGATTTAGTAATTTCACGTTAGGAGAGAAAAGCTAATTCTGGCGACCGACTGCTTCAAACAGACAGGGTATGAGTCAAAAGAAAGTCACGCCAAAGTGAAATATCACTTAAAACCACCTTACTCTCCTCATCAAAGGGACTAAACTTTAACTGGATTTAGATTTTAATACAGAATTATTTTCACTTCAGTTATGCAACATGAGAAGAAGCGGGCCAAAGGTGCCTCCGGTCTCAGCGCAGTGAACTGAAGAGTGTGTCTGTCTGCCAGGTCAGAGGAAGCAGACCTCAATGGCAGCATCAAAGCAAGAAGAACATCTCCTCTAGAGGTTCATTTTACACTTAATCCATTTCTCTTTCCTGCTCTGCCTTTCCCCCGACTTGGTCTCGTTTTTTTCCCTACCCTCATTGGATCCTTCCTTTTCCCCCTCTCTCTTTCCGTCTCTTTGTTTCTCTGGCACTTGTCCTCTTTTCACATGGTGAATCACATAGCTCCATTAGTGGCAGTCCTGTCATATCACGACTCACCTTTCGTCATCAAATCAGAGTAACGAAGGTTATTAGTCATTTCCGGACAAAGCTTCAACAACAAGCCTCCATTAAAAAAAATGGCATTACGTGTATAGTTCTGTTCCTCATTCCTCATTTTTATCACTGCCTTTTCGCATACGTCCCCTGAGAAAAACAGGAAACTGCAAACGTTGGTATAGCACATTACCCAAATTCCCTATGCCTAATGGTGTGTCAACAGGAATAGACTATTAACGTATAATGATGTGCTTTGTGATAACGAGTGGATTATTTGGTTTACTATGCCATGAGCGGCTGCACGGAAATAACACGGGGGGGGAGAGAAGAGGAGGCTAATTCAGTCCTAATTCGCAGCCCGAGGCGATCTTATCCGTTTTGTTCTTATACGTATGAAGTGCCTCTCCTCTCCTGTGAGTGCAATATGGTGAAAGGCTATTTTAGACCCTGTGGATGCAGTGCAAGCATCACATCCTTTCAAATTTCCTCAACACACATCAGATAGTGGACTGGATATTATTTCTGCTTAATTTTGCCGCACACTATCAGAGGGTGACTTCTGTTCTCTTGTGCTGTTATGTGAAGTAATATGCTGCATGTTCATTCATGAGTAGAACATGAAATCAAGATTTAAAAAAAAACAAAAACAACTGTGGTAAAGATTCCTTCAGTTTATACTGTAACTCTTATAAATCTTCTTTCTTCGGTATACAAACCTTTAATGCGATTCTTCATCTAATCAGGTTATATTGAAGCGGAATGTTTATTATCTTGAGAGTCACAGCCTCTTTTTAAATGTTACTCTTTCAGGGTTCCGGAAATGTTCAATGTCAGTAATAAAAAGCAAAAATAAGGATACTATGTTGAAAGTTACAGTTATTCAATAACATAATGAAGGAATATAATTCAACATATTTGCCATAGAACTGTTTCTGACTATTAAATTATTACTTTAAGAGGTGTTCCTTAAACTTTTATCCATTTGTCGGTGCCAGGTTAGAAACTCATCTTCTTTATATCAATAATGTTTCTTCATCTAAATGTGATTCACGTCTTGACTTAAAGGTCTTAAATTGAATCTTGATTCAGGAGTATGCCACCATTTCATGATATTTTTACATTGTACAGTGTGCAAAAACATTCACTTATGATTTACAGTCAAAATAATCATTTATAATCAAGATCAGTGATTTTGTGTAAATGGACATTATGTGTGAGACAGTGAACTAAAGCCAAAGTTTGTTACCCACAGTATTGTAAACCTTGTAACCTGTCCCGGCGGAGGATGGCAGTAGGTCTCTCTTCAATCTCTAAAAAGATTCCATTCATATTTACAGTAATATGGTAAAATGACTTCATGCATTGCGTCAGAGGTGGGGAAGGCTATTGTAGTAATCGCACTCCTTGAGGCTATTCCGTATTCATCGTATCAGAGGTGCAATGGTGCACAAGAATGAAAAGATGCAAATCCTGCTGACCACTTCCTTCTGCTACAGTTTGTCCAGGCAAACATCGAAATTTAATTTCCGTATGAACAAATGGGCCGTCGACTGTGTGTCACTAGTTTGGTTGTTCCTTTGTGTTAAAGCAACATTATGTAACCTCAAATAACAGCTTCAAAATCATTTTGATGCTACAGAGTCTTGTGCTAGGGTGAACAGTGTCTTTTTTTAGCCAATCCGCCCCCCATCACTTGTTTTCTGCACTATGTAACTGCAATAATAGGCTAGGTCTTGGTTCATGGTCCCCAGAGGATAGAGAGTCTGACGTTTCATTTAGCATCAACCTAAAGGTTAAGGTCTCCATCTGTCCAGGGAAATAGCCCTGGATTGGCATTCAGGGTTTCCAGACAATGAATCCTAATGACTTTAATGATCTCCTGGCTTTTTCTCAAGCGTCACCTCCAGGTTGATATCTGTGGTTTTGAGTGAAATGTCTCCACAACTATCGGATGAATTGCTGTTTAATATGTTGCAGATATTCAAATCCTGTCAAGATTAATTGTATTGAACTCACCTGCATGCAAACACTCACTGTTACAAATCTATGTTTAACAAAGTCAAAAATGTTTCCGTTGGTGTTTCACTCTACACTCACTGACCACCACTAAACTGAAGTGTAATGCAAATCCCAGACGTGACTTATCACCATCTAAAACCTCAACACTCAACTATCTTTTTTCATTAGTTTCAGACTATGAAGGTTTTTCAATTTAAACCTGCTGTGTTCAACAGGCAGTACCCTTTGTTTATTAGATAAAAATCCATCTGAGAGTGTGGATGTCAAACCATCAATATTAATTTTCAATATACAACAAATGACTGAGGCACAAAATTGATCTTTGATCATTCTATAATTACTTTATAATTAATTTGTGGTGAAAGGGTGAAGAAACGATTCCCAATCTTAAATTCCAGCTGCAGCAATTCACTGTCAATCACTTAGTCAGAATTAGCGCTGAGAAATTGATCTACTGTCAAATGGAGGAACATACGGATTGATTATGGGATTTCATAGCATCATTTGTGCTTTACACTGGAGGCTAAGCCAACTAAACAAGAAACTAGCAATATGACCAGGCTTCAGTTGAGCTTTATATTCATGTAGAAGGAAGACATTAATTACCTTTCAAACAACATCTTCTGAAAATAAATCCACTATAGACTGAACACAGCTTTTACTTATATTATCCAATTTTTTTTTATTTTAAATGTTTCAGTCAAAACTGTCCTTCTAAAATTATTCACATCACTTCACCATTGTGCCAGATTGTCCCACCTGGTCTTTAAGTCTGTCTAGTAATGTTATGTGTTGATAGCAGCAATAAGATTTAATTATACCAAAACTGAGGCGTTTCCACCATCTGTGCTGAAGGGAAGGACATTCAAGACCAAGAGCAAGAGCCTTCTCAGTGCTGTAATGTGGTCTGAATCTTGACCTTGAAAACATAAAAACAAATTTTCAAGTGGCTTAATAACTGCCACTCTCATGGCCTGCTGAAGAGTAGAGAACTAAATGCCAAAAAGTCTGCATCTAGAATATAAAGGCAGCAGCAGGAGGACTTCAGATGTTTGCACAATTTCCTCCGAGGTTTCATAGCTGATAGGATCATATTGTGTCACGTTAACTTAATTGCTTTTAAGCTTACACAGGGACGGTTCAGACCCCGTACTTGATATGGAGGAACTGACTGCTTGTCTAATTTTTGTGAGTTTTGTCCGCGGAGAATGAGGCAACATTCATTGCATGATCCGTGTATAAAAAGTTCTGGGGGCTACTGACAGAAGAAGTTTCGTCTGCCTGTCAAAAGTAGACAATACGGCACATTCATTATGAATGCTTTTGGCCATTGTGACGGAGAAGAGCTTCCAAGCTGTTTAGGTAATGCTAATAGTTTGAATGTATCCGCAGTTATGAATGCTGAAGGGGGACATTCAACGTACTTTAAAAGTCAAACCCCCCTTTACGAAAACAAAACTTGCACAGTAATAATCTTGTGCAGTTATCAGCTGGTTCCGACGTCCTCTCCCTACCCTGGCTCCTGTGACGAAAGCTGTTACTCCAGGACTAATGATTCAGCATCACGCCATCATCTGTGTTCATTTGAGGTCTCTGTGTTAGCCTCTCGTCAACCCCTCTGACTTTCCGTCTCTGTCGTCGCCATATTTCCTCCCCAATCCTTATCCCTTTCACTTCCCCCCATCTTTTCCACTTCCTCCTGTATGCTACCTTTCTCATTTCTTGCCTCCTCTGTCTGTTTCCCTCGTTGCCATCTCCCCTACGTATTCTTTATTTCCTCTTCCTCTCTCCTCCTCCACCCTATGCTATGAGTAAATCATGCCAGTCAGAGCCTAGTAGGCAGAACTGTCAGTACTGCTCATGGTAACCTTTCGATGATGAAGACATGCAATAGTTAAGCCGGCAGCAGCGCCTGGATGTTATTCTCAACTGGCTGTTCCCCCTCCAACCCTTCCTCCTATTCTGTTTCCCTACGTTTATCTTTGTTCCTATATCCTGTCATAAACCATTTCAGCTTTACTCTGTCTTTTATGCCCCATGGTTTTTTCACCTCAATTTTTATTTTGTAATACTACCTCTTTTTCATCTCTTCATATTATCCTGCTTTTCCACTTTTTTCTCCACCATCATTTGCATCTCTGTCATGGGTGCCGCAGGGGTCGAATGGGCATAGGCAGCTCCAGCATGGGAAAGACATCTCTTTCAGTGGCTGAAAAATCCAACACTTTCATAAATACAGCAGAATGAATGGTATGAAATGAGGCATCCTTTTGAAAATGAGCTGCCGTGCGCCAAAGTCATCAAATCCCCTTTTACTGTAGAGGGTCAGGGCGGAAACCATGCAACGTCATGTGCACGAGGTGCTGGTAATGAACCAGTTAACGGGAACATGACCCATAATAATTGTTCTCCTAAATCACACCTCTTGCAGTTGGACTGGAGGAAGACATGTCTGGTAGCTGAGTTGGAACAGGAGATGTGCAATACAAGCAACTGGCATGACCACAACCAATTAGCCTTTACAAAAACACTTGATTATTCATAGTTTAGTGATAAAGAAACAGTTTCTACCTCATTACAAATTTAATACAGAATTGTAATATAAATGTATCATTACATTACAGGTCAGTTTATGGTCTACTCCAGCAAACAAGCAGCTACTTAGCTGCTCGTTTGCCAGATCCAGCCTGCAAGAGTCAAATGTCTGGCCCGCGCACACCCAGTGACAATATGCACCTGTCATAACGTGAAGTAAAGTGTTTGCGGCTCTGCTTTATTTTGACCTCATACCACACCAACGCCCGACCCCTTGCCCTTTCGCTGGGGAACGCGAACATGCCGCACGCTCTCTACGACCTCGACTCTGCCTCAAAGCGCCTCTCACTAGCTAGACAGCAGCCTGTGGCCAAATACATTGCCACCATTCATTCTGGTGATTGTGTTGATTTTACACTGAGAATTATGACACTTTTAAAATGGCAGATATTGAAAATAATGCATAATGCAGGAAATGCCGAAGAGGACTCAGCTGTGGACAGAACTATGTCCCCGTTTGTTCGTTTCAGAGGGCTTTGAAAAGTTAACTTGCGTAGTTTCAGATTTATTTAAAGGGCCCAGTGTTGTAATATGTCAGAATATATTAAACTTAATTTGGCTGCACCCCTTCATGAGCCTGTAGGTTCTTCGGCAAGGTTGTGTGTTCTGCTTCAGCAGGTGGCTCAGCAACAAAACACCCGCTGGAACCTTTTCACTTGTCATTGTCAGTCTACATCACCAGTTAGCCAAACAGACAACCATCCTGAGAGCCATGTCACAACACATCTGCTCCTCATGCTAAATGTCTATTTAGGAGCCCCGATATGGAGAAATGCCTGTCTTTTTGCCAAGACAGCCAAATGATACAGAGGGAGCAGATTTCACCAGTGCTGACAAAGGTCCTGTGATTGTCTTTTGGAGCTGATGGTAAGAGAGTGGCACAATACTTCATCTGTTTACAAAGGGGCACGACGTGCCATAATGCAACCTGTCATCGCTCAGGGATGATTACTGCAACTTCATTTGGTGATGACGATGGCGAGGATGACGATGGTGATGATAATGATGATGATGATGATGATGATGATGATGGTGAGGTTGTCACGACTGGTAATTGTTAGCTTTAGCATTAGTTAAAAAGATTAGGATGCCAGATGGGTTTCCTCTGTCTTAGTTGTATATGAAAAAAGATTAGCTGTGGTTTCCATGCAAGTATGTGTGTGTGTGTGTGTGTGTGTGTGTGTGTGTGTGTGTGTGTGTGTGTGTGTGTGTGTGTGTGTGTGTGTCTTCTAAGTAAAAATCCATGAGGGACCATTTGGGAAGCATCAGTGTGATATATATAATGAAAACCATCTCACCATAACTTAATTGACTAGACATTTGATGAACAGATGCTAAAACTTAATTTCCTAATTTCTCCTTAAGAGCAGTTGATTTAAATTTTTTCTTTCATCATTCAATTTCAATTTCCTCTGTAAAATGAACTGAGCCCAGAGTGGTTCTGTAAGAATGTGTCTCGTGACTGGCCCGTCCTCTGAAGGCATGAATGTATTTTAAAATATCTACATCCTAAATACTGAATATGGGGCAGAAAGACGATGTTCAAAGAAACAGCTGTCACACCAATTATCCTTTATCTGTGCGTGAACTTTCTTTGCCATGAGGCATTAATACACAATCATCTTTGATCACACACTGAGAGTAGATCACTGATAAAATTAAAAACCTACCTAAAATCCAACTGCCTCCTTCAGTTTTATCATCTTCTTTTTAACTATGTGTCACTTACTCACTCTTTACATGATTAAGTTGGTTAACACTATTTTCCTCACAAATATACAATAGAATGTTATTGTGAATGGAAAGCGCAAAACAATGCCGGACAATGTGTTTCATATTTTCATATTTGTCATTTATTTCCAAGCTTGAAAACAGTCCTACATGTTCCTGCCAGTCAATTTGGCTTTTGTCAAACCACCGTGAGTGTACCAAATCAGACTAAAGACTAAAACCTAAAACCAATGACGACAGAGTTTCAAATGTATAGTTTCGATTGTAAATAATAACACTTGGGTTGAGCAAGTACTCAGCTGAAATGAGTACCCTGTACAGTTAATGTTCTGGTGTTTTATGACTATCATCCGATTAAAATGTGTCAGTTTATCTGTATTGTGATGAAGGAATGAAGGTACCTTCAATCCACAACTTGAAGTTCAAGTTTATTAAAAGATTCTTCTGTAGTTATAGATCTCATGCTCAAAAACATCTGAAGCTCAATACAGATACAGATAACCGTGTAGTCACTCATCCCGTCTTTGTCTCTGTTTTGCGACTCGTGTTAAACATTGAATATGTGAAATTTCTCAATTGAAATGTCAAAGAAAAAAGACAAGACACTGAGTTGTGTACTGACATAATCCAAAATGTTTTCAACAATGTTCAAACCTGAAGAAATCCAAGGGTTTACTCAATTGTTTCTCAAGGTTGTGATCACAGCGATGGAAGGTGTTACTCATGCAAACATGAGTGCTGGATCATTTGTGTTTATTTATATTTGATGAGTGTTTATTTGCCCCAAACAGCCAGATTACTTCACTGTACATTAGCTGCAAGTTAGTGAGAACGCGTTTGTTTGTCTGTTTGTTTGAACTTTTAATCCCGAATCTCTGAGCTCTCTTCCTGTTGATAAACAGTAGTAGATGAAATCAAAATCAGATGTGATTATTTCTCTAAAAGTCTCTCTCTTCCAGAGATGGCAAACTCCACGTGGCAGCTAGCTACCAACTCAAAACAAGCCTTTAAGATGAACTTGTTCCTTCGTTTAGAAAAACTGAAAAGAGTTTTGGAGCAAGTAATCCGTTTGTCTCCTGGTGACCACTCGTATGTTAGGGATTGACTAAAGGCTGCCTTAATCCATAACTATAACTCTTTGTGGCTATTGACCTCTGCATTTATACAATGAACACTTGGTACCTTGGAAAAGATCGATATATTGTTTAACACCCTCGTATAGCTCTCTAATTGGCAGGATTGATTTCCATTGAGAGTGGGATCGCTCGCATGGACGTGTTTTTCACCTTAACAGTGTGGATGTACTGTAAATATTTAGTAAAGTCAGGGAAACGCGCCAGATTACCTTGTGTATTTTTCAAACCAGCAAACCAGCCGTGACATAAGAGTCACGGTATGAAAGGCATCTCGTTTTGACACAATAAAAAAAACATTTCTTTTACCTCTTTAGGCAATTTTCTTTCTTGTGATTCCAAAAAGTTTGGGGAGGATTGATGAGATGACAGATGGTGGAGATTGTATAGTTTCTGTCTTAACAGTGGTCATCAGTCATGCATCTGTCTCGGGTTTACACAGTCTAATTGTTACATACTGCCAGAGACAAGCTGTCACAGTAAGGACAGTGATTTTCTCCTGCAAAGCTGTGTAGACCACTACAATCCACAGTCCTCTGTACAAATGTGGTAATCTGTGCACTTTGTCCTCGCATGCTCCTCCTCAGCTGTCTTTTAAAAGACAAAACAATATCTCTTTGAAAAGCTACTTAGAAGCCCGCACTTCACAAATTCAAAAAAATACATGCAGAAACACCCCAGTAACACTTTGTATGACTGTTGTTTGAATGTCTTTCTTTGGGGTTCGGATAGAAAAGCGGTAATACATTTGTGACCAGAGTGTCTCTCTTGGACGTGCTGAAGGAAATTGTTTTTTTCTACATATACATCTACAAGTTTATTTAGTCATGCAAGTATATTATTTACATAACATTGTTGGATTATGATCAGAAGGCCACACAAATGATGGGATCAAGGTCATTCTGCTGATCACAGAAAGAAAATAAACAACTGTATGTTCATGTCATGGTTTGACTTTTTGGTTTAGTTTTATTTTGTTGATCTCTCCTCGCGTGTCTTGTTTCCACTTCCTCCCTTTGACTGTTTTCCCGCCTTTTTTTCTTTGTACACCTGTGTCTCATTAGTTAATAACTGCCTGTGTGTTGAAGCCAATGTTCTCTCTTTGTTAACTCCTCTGTTGGCACCTTATTTCTCACCTGTCCCCTGGACCACTGTTGCTCGTGTCTTGCTGGTTTCTGTTTCGTTGTCTTTGTTGCTTGCATTTGTATTTCTGTTTTTGGATGATCATCTCTCATTAAAGCTTGCTTTTGTTTTCCATCTGTCTCCGTATCTGAATTTGGGTCATCATCATTTTGTAACCATGACAGTTTGATCACTTTCAAAGTTTGAAAATATGTTTATACCATAATCAGCTGGCATTTCAGTCAAGGTTTACAGAAACATGTTGTTAAATGTCATTTACTATCTCAAAAGTGTGGCTTAGGTGGTGAGTTTCTCTTTCACTTTTTATAGGGTGAATGGAGAGCTACATGAAATACATTACATTTCTGTATATCCATGTGATATAAAAAAAGAGAATATAAATAAGATTTACAAACAGCCCTTAGAAAGCCAAGTGCTATTAAAAACAAACATTTAACACATTTCCAGATTGTTTTTCATAAATTCACAATAAAGGTTTACAAGCAATTAAGAATACACAATCGACTCATAGGAATAAAAGACATTAGCGCAATCACATTATAGGTTATCCATCAAGACACATACTCCAGCAGCTGTAGCTGATATAACACTTGAAAGTAGCTGCTAACCTGAGCTTTGTTAGTGAGTCTGTTTTTACAAGTAGGTGGGAAATAACCATCATCTAAAGTCTGTAGTTCCCCAGAAAATATGACAGGTATTACACAGATGTCTAGTGCAAAAAATCTTGTACATATCGGTATAATATGCGATATATATGAGCAGATGTTACCTTATCTGAATGTATCTGTCAGTTGAATTCAATGGTAGAGTCGCAACAGCAGCAGAGAAACATCAACAGAGACTATGTGAGTCATTTTCAACGAATGGAGGTATTTTTCTCTGAAGAATTCTAGTAAAGCGAAACCCTTTCTGTCCACAGCCATGAGCCTGCCACCTCCATCAGACCTTATTAACAGCCCGGTTGCTGTCAGCAAGTCGTACGCGGAAACTCTACACTGCCCACAAACACTTTCATCGATCGGCAAAGCACTCATCATAGAGTGTCGACAAGAAACTGTTCATCGGCGCAGAAGAGAGTTTACAGTGAAGGACTCAGCAGAAACACTCCAAACAAGAAACTGGAAATGTGGTATTGAATCCTGGCAGAGAAAAAAGAATAAATGGTGGGGTGAAACATAAAAAGCGGATGAAAAGAAAACAGGAAGGTGACTTCCTCTTGGTACATTTTCATTCTGGTAATACATTTACAAACTCAGTTATTTTGAGTTGACTTTGGAAGTTAGTAGCATAATAGGAAGCATGTGTGATCTGTGCAGTTTAACTCACAATAACTCAACTTTAACACTAACTCTGCAGTTGTCTGTTTTCTGCCCCATGTCAGCACAAGAATCTTAAAATGGCATTGCCGGGTGTCACTACCCAGTGTGAGCGGCACATGCATGAGTGAGTCCACCATCTTGGCCGGCTAGGTACAGCAACAACACATGTAGAACTGCAGTAGGACCAGCATTTCTTAAGTTTGTTTATGGTTTTGATAACATTCGCTTATACTTACATCCGACAGCGGTGGGTGCAGTTCATAACAATATTTGTGTACTGTCCAGATATGTGGACAAATTGTAGCCTACTTTTATACAGGTCAATAAAGCCCAATGTGCTGTTTGTCCAAGTTGTGTAGCCATACTCAGATCAGTCAGCTACTCACATTGGTTATTCATTTATTAAATCATTTATTTATTAATTTATTTATTGTTTTTATTGATCCTAAACTGTTAGTTTGTTGCTCTACATATATAATCTAGTCTTCCTACTGTCTTCTATTGCTATTTATTATTATCTTATTAATTTTCTTATCTATTTCTTATATTGCATCAATGTGACTTTGCCTTTTCTATCGTTATTATTTATTTTACTTGTATTTATTGACATTTTGTGTTTAGCCCTCTTGTTTTAACTTCTTTATAATCTGGGCTTCCTTGTGTTTGGCTTGACTGTTGAGTGCTTGTTCTTTTATATTGTGTTCCTGAGTGGCCTGCATCCGCTTTGCCTGCTAAAGAGCTTTACTAAACTCTGTTTTTAAATCTACTATATATATAAAGTTGTTATCATTCTTCTTCTTCTTCTTCTTCTTCTTATTGTTATTATTATTATTATTATTATTATTATTATTATTATTATTATTATTATTATTATTATTATTATAGTAATACTAGTAAATGTCTTAATACTTTTGTGCTTGTTTGCTAATCATTGTCTCACAGCTCTGTTAGTGCAAACATAATAATAATAATTTTCAGCCTGCAACACAGCCTTGATGATGTGTGAAGACCACTTCGAGATGTGGACCCTCGACAAGACTGCCTTGGATAAACCAAACCAAAATTAACATAATATTAGATATCGAATTAAGCATGTTTTTTTTCTATCCTTGAACATGCTAAAGGAGGTCCAACTTTAATACTGGATTTGTATCATCCTGAATTATTATCATTTTTTATTCACCTGAGACCTGAAACATTCAGCCTGGGGTCATAGTCGACCCTGGTTATACTGAGATGGAGCTGTCCACTTCACTGTGGTGCTGAAATCCACTGACAAGCATAGGCTTGAATTCGGGACTGTCAAGACGGAGTCAGGTATTGTCTATTCTGATGTGTGTAAATGCCTTATTGGTTCAAAGAACTGGATTATGTCTTGTAAAACTGTAAAGATGATAGCAGTTTGTTTAGGCACGTTAACATGTATGCATGTGGGTTGTCATGTGCACTTTACTAAAGGTTTTTGCAAGGTGACAGGAATGGCAGTATGTATGCAAATGCACTTCTCCGGGTCAAAAAAATTAAACATTTATATCATGAATCTGTAATATTTTAATGACTGGAGGTAACCACGATCATTCACCATTTTATGCCATAGTTTATAAAGTGGTGAAAACTGGAGACTGAGAAGTTTCAAATCCCTCAGTGATGTATTTCATAGATACAAGGCTTTGCTCCATCTTAATTTACTATTATTTCCCTGAGTGGGTGTCCATTATGAGGCCAATGACTGGAGGATTGGCACCAATCATCCATGTCGCAATCCATTCATTCGTTACCATAGAAACGGCCTGTGTGAATAGGGGATAAGTAGGGGAGCATGGAGAGATTGCTGACACCTGCTCTCCTTCATTTCCTATAACGACAACCACATAGACACACACACACACAGTATATGTACTTTAAATTCCTCACAAACATATATACATTACGTTACTGCGCAAACACACACAATCTGAAATTATATTCACCTTGCCTTGTCAATAGGACACGTAACTTGAAACATCAGCAGATTTTTATTGGATTCTGCCTGTGTTAAGGAGGATTGCCCCCCCCCCCACACACACACACACACACTCTTATTCTTTACACATCAAAACCCAAAAGTGTAGAAAAGCTCCCACTTTCACTGAGGAAGCAGTTATTTAATTTTCTATTCATCCTTTCAAACGAGCTGATTTGAAAAAAAAATAAAAAGTCCCACATCATCAAAATGCAGGAACAAGAAGTCACAGGAAATTGGAGGCCTGGTTTGTTATGTTGTTATCAGACAAAGAAGTTTTCTGTGCGATTTTTGTGAGTTACTTTTCATATTTGGTCTAGATTGTCAGGAAACACAGTCTGAGATAAAGACACAAAAATACAAACAATACATCGTATTCCCGTATCAATCACTGTATCCAATACTGTAACTGTTTTCTGCCCTTCGTAAAAGGCACCAAATGTACACACTGGATGTACATGGCGCCCGTGCAGAACCTACATGATTGTCATTCCTAAAGGGTGACGAAATCAAAGTGTCACATCCAGTCTCTGTTTAGCTTCTGACATTCAACACAGTCTTTTCTTGAGACAAAAACTAATGCATATGCATATAAAAAAAAACTACAGCTTCCACTTTGCCGCTGTAACTCGTTGTACAAACACTGTAATCTCTGCTGTTTAATTACTTCGACATCGTTGAGTCCTGCTGTTGTTACAGACATGTCTGAACTCACCAAAGGACTCACCTCTTTACATCCATGACATATCTGGGCCAATGGACAATGTCCTCACCGGTGGCTCACAGCTGAGCCTGAGCCCTGGCCGTCGTCGCATCATGATTTTAAAGGCCCCCCCTCCGCAGAGTACAAGAAAGCAGTTAGTCACCTTAGATTTGCCGTAAGGCTGCAGTTGTTGTTGTTTGTGACACGTGGATGAGGAAGTGAAGGAAAGTTTGTTGATGCAGACGTGTGACATGTTTCTTCTCATGTTTCTGTTAACCGGAGCCATTCACCATTTTCTTAGCTTAGCTTCCTCAGTATCGCTAGCTGGCTAACTCTCGAGCTTCCAAGGCTGAACACAGCTTAGGTTATGGATATATGGTGCGGAGACGAAGACACTATTTAACCCAGTAATGGGATGTATGTTATATAACAGGAGACAGTTTTCTCTGCTGGGTGAGACTATAGGCGATATGCCGTCAGCAACAGTGGGAAACTGCAGTGACTACATTGGTGAGTTCATGTACATCTGCTGCCTTATAGCAACACAGAGGGGTCACACTCAGAAGCACATATTACTGACCTAATGTTGATAGTGCAGTCTCCAGGGACACTGTCATGGTACCAAACACGTGGTACAGTTGGTCAACTTCCATGGATCATTGCTTCCATGGATTGTAGCTTCTATGGATGTTAGCTTCCATGGATCTTGGCTTCTATGGATCTTAGCTTATTCTCCAGCAAATGTATCAAGGTGAAAGCAAGGTGAAAGAAAGCAGAAGCAAACACCATCTCTTAAACATCAAGCGATCAGGTTGTGACGTGATCCAAAAGGGGTGACACACACACACACACACACACACACACACACACACTTCTGATTGCATTCAGCATCCAGCAGAATTTGCATAATAACATATCACAGAAAAATGTTTAAACTCAATGTGACCTTAGCATACATGTTCCCCTTTATATGGTCTAATGGAGCAATCCTGCAGGAGAGGAAGTCCTCCCAGGAGGAGTTAGTGGGGTGTAGGAGGTGTGTGATTGGATCATTACACGGCCAATTATGCTGAACTAACCTACATCCAACTGAACAGCTCCTGGACCAGCTACGCTAGCAAGATGGAAGATACGAGAGGTGTGGGGCACTGCACAGGAATGTGTTAAAAAAAATCTAAAAAATGATTTAGAATCAAGGAGGTTATATTTGGTTTCTGGACTTACATGTTCCGGTGACACCATTTTGAGAAGAGCAAAAGTGACAGGATGCAAAATCTAATAAGAGGGAAGGCTTTTTTAGGACCAACTCTTATCCACTGACATGCGAAAGTTCCTGCAGCAAAATGTGGTACATCTAAATGCCAAAACGGTCCACATGCAATTAGGTGGATGTCTTAATTTAAGTGTCTTCTAGCACCACGCATATATGAATTTTAAGCAGGCACCAATGGGAGTTAAATGCCAAACCCCGGAAACAGTGGCACAAGCCTGAGATGCCAACATGCATCACTTTGAATTGTACACTTTCCAGTACAGTAAAAGACCTCACTACTCAGGATTAGATTCGAAGTGGAGTCAAATATGAGACATGTTCCAACTCTGCATGATAAAAGACTTTCTAGCGTCTCCTTGAAGTGTTGCCCCCTTCCTTCCCCTTGGAATGTTTTAAAAGCTTGTCCTTGAAATGTCAAATATAAACGGCAGCAGGGGAAGACTCGGATAAGTAAATGGTTACAAAACACAAAACAAAAGCTGTTTTATTGTAAATATTCTGCAGCAGTAATGCTAATAGGCATCTTTCAGTTGGATGTTCTCTGTTCAGCTATGATTACATGGAAATAAATGTACACAGTTAAAACAATTAATGAATAAAGTGATCAAGATAAGCACTGTTTTCAATCTCTTATTTCCTTATTACAAATTCACCCATTTGGTTCAGTTGCCTTAATTCATCTTGCTTATAGTCGTCTCTACACTTTAATTCAACTGCAAAAAAGAACTGGCTCACTTACCAATAAACACAACCGAGAGGATCTGTATAACTTTCTTTTCATTATTATTCAGATGTATGGACATTAAAGAATGAGCTCAGTCAAAAATTAACATTTTTGGAGCTTACCAGCAAAAGGCTCAACATCATTTTCGTAAACAACTGGAAAAGATGGTGTCTTCTTTTAAAACATAAAACACACACACACACACACACACACACACACACACACACACACACACACACACACACACACACACACACAAAACAACCATAAAATGGTTCCATACACCTCATCTGGCTAAATCCAAGTGCCTGCAAGTCCAAGATACCCAAATTCATTTGGAAGTTATTTAGAGCTTGACATGTGGTCAAGCTTGTGCACCCACTTCAGGCAGGGGCTTCTCACGCTTTAAGCAGCTCCAGTGAAGATTTGGGCTTAAAAAAGGGTGTAAATAATCATTTCAAATCAATTTGGGGTCTCTCGGTTTAAAGTAGCTTTTTTTCTGTAATGTTTTATTATATTAAGCCCACATGTACTTCAGTTGCTTAGGAAATGCTTCAAAACTGTTTCAGAAATGTTTCACTGCACCCGACTTTCTATGAGCATGGGGGTTAGTAGATAATAACCTAATTTTCATTCTTTGGTTGAAATCGCCAAACTAATATTGTCTTGAAACCCTGTAGTTAAAAAGAAAAATATTCTGCTGTACCAATTAACATACGAAGAGCATTTGCTTGATTGACCGTCAGATTGTTTTGATTACATGCAGTGCTACTGGTTTTTAGCAATCACGAAACCATTAAAGCATACAGGCTTCAAACTGCAACACAACAAAGCATTTGATGGAGCGAACCAAATTCAAATTAACCTCCAGAAACCTCATTTAAGGACCCATAATAGGGTTTCTATGAAACTTATTGAGGCCTGTTTCAGCAGCTGCGGCAGGAGCCCACAGGAGCTGGAGGAGCAGGCACACAGCCGCCTCTGTCTGTTTCAGTCCCCTTCTTCGTATCAGACATAGCCTCTTGCGCCCTCCGTGTCCTGTCCCCTGCCTGTCTGCTGCTCTCCCCTGCCCCAGAATTTGGAATTCGCCCCTCAATCCAAACATCGGCTTTAACTGTCTCCTTCAATCTCGCAGCCTATCTGTAACTTTGATGTCGGCCTTTTCACTCGGTCTTCATGCTCCTGGCTGCAGCCTTAATTGATACTTCACCTCAGAGAGCCTCAGCCCGTCTGTATGCGGCACATCCTCCCGAGTGGCAGTCGGTCCTCTTCAGTACAAGACCCCGGTCTAACCTCATTTTAAGCAGCGGTGTGAATTCAACTGATATAGTTCGCTCCTCGGTTTGCTTTTCGAAAAAAGCTGTGCATTTTTACCTCTGACCCCGTTTGATTATGTAATTCAGTGGATATCTGTGACGAGTATCTCACATTAAATCCACTGAAATAACCAGCCCAGGAGTGAAAAAACAGCAGAGGGTTTCAGAGCAATCACAACCTCCTCTTTTTTATCTCTCCATCGCTTCCTCTGCGCTGTGTGGCGTCCATGTGTTGAGGGTGCAGGTGGCAGCAGATGCAGATTCTCTGAAAGCCATTAAGCCTAAATATCAGTCCTGACTCGTAAAGCACAATCTGTCTGCCTCAATTACTCTGACTAGGGGAAACAACCCAAATGGTTTTGGAGACAGAGTTAAAACCCATAGAAAAGGACACAGCTTCCTGTTCTATGGCAATGTAAGCTAATGGAACAGTGGTGCCAAGAGATCACAGACTTTGTTTAACTATGTGATAGAGGCGAATAGGTCATTACGTTTATTTTCGTACCGTGTTGACATTTCATATCACATTAAATATTTATTTAAGAGTCATATTTACAGTCATTTCCAGAGTTGGAGGGGATGGTGATGGAGAAGCCAGGTTTCAACATTTGTAAGTGTGACACCGCTGGATATATTTAAGGAGACCTCAGGACAATTTAGACCTGTGTTCATGGTAACACAACATACATTTTTGACAGGAAGTCAAGATATTTGAAGATATTTTAAGCAAAAACATGGAATTTTTATCTAGCCCTACACAAGTTTAGGGCTTATCAGTGCCTAAACCTAACCAGAACCATAATGCCTTGTTTATTCATACATATGTGTACGAAGATGAGTCAACCAGAAGTCCATTCATTTCTATGGGAAACTGCTTGATATCCCATGTGACTGCAAAACTCCTCCCCTCTGTAACGTTTGCCTCAAGTAAGCTAAACAGGCAGTTTCTATCCACTTGTAAAGAACTGCGTCCTCATGTAGGACTCTAGGGGCATTAATCATATATTTACAGATCTACATTAACACGGCGTTGTCACTACACAAAATTAAATGCGGAACCCAAAGAAACATTTTGACATATCCATGGTTTGCGGAAACGTTCATTGCAAACATTTATTCTGGCAGTTGGGTTGAATGGGTGTTGTCTTTCTGGCTTGAATATAAAAGTGAACGATAGTTTGAGCTTTCATTTCTCAACAGAACCTTTTTATTACTAATACATTGCTTCAACACAAACCAGTTGAGCGGAACATCCTTGTTATGGCTCCAACCAACGACTCCAGAGAGCCCGTCCGTCCTGTGATTCATATTTCTGTAGCTTCGGCAGCAACAAACCAATCAAACTCAGTCATCCGACGTCTAGAGCACCCCCCACTCTGCTCTGCTCTGTTGTTGTATGAAACAGAAGATTGATGTGGAACAGTAATACAGGTGTACGAGCAAGAAAAATGTCCTCCGCTATAATTTATAGTATAACCAGAGGCCAAAGTGTATTGATGTTCCCATAACACAACCCAGCAGCCCTCTGGACAAAAGGAGCAGCAACTTGTTTTGATTTTTAATGGTCAATAATTCCTCTGGTGCTTTCAGATCAATGGTTTGACACTGAACTGTATCCTTTTACAGAAATAAAGACTATATGCTGAAGTGTTTATATTTTTGTCAACTAGAATTTAAAAAAGAACTGACAGATGTGTTTAAATATAAATGACAAGTAACGATCTTGTGCTTTGCCCTGCAGCAGCATATCAAATATGTAAACTAGAGGTACTCTATTGACCTTGTGGTCATTATACAGTAGGAGAAAAGACGATGTGAAGATGCGGGGTTGGTTATGTGGGGCAAAGGCCTCAACTGTCCACTGATGTAACACTCCCGTGTACTGTGTGGACGTGTGAGTGTGCGCGTGTTGAAATGTCTGTCAAAAGCTGTACATGTTAGCAGAACATAAACAACACACAGTGCATTCCATTGAGCTGCCATCTTGTGTTGTACCTGTTCTACAAAATACAGCTGGCTGTCAGACTCGCAGTAAATACAGCAGGGAGAAGGCTGATACAGCAGTTCTCTGGGAGAAACCTTTCGAGGAAGTACAAGTTAGTAAATGTCACAGGCCACATTTTGTACGATTGAACTCGGGGAAATAGAATAACACTTCTTCTTTCCATGAACGAATGAATAAATTATTGTGAAACGTGTCACAAAAGTCTCATAGTGTTTCAGACTTTTTATATGAAGATGTCCACCATATTGTCATCACCTGCTTGTTGCTGCTGTTCATTCACATTCAGCCTAACACTAATGTAAAAGATGCTTTGTGTGTTTATAAATGTATGTATGTATGTATGTATATAAGTTACTACTTATGTGATCCGTGTTTATGTGGCTTAAAGGAGTATGCAACCTCTCATTTTGTTATGCATCCCTTTGTTGTAAAATAATCACACTATTTGTTTGGTTTTGGTTGTATTACTTGTACTTCAATATTTTCAGATAACTACCAGGCTCTGATGTCACTGTTTTAAATGTACTCTCAAAGCGTGCTTAATGAAGGCCACATGATTTACAAAAGGAATAGAGGTGAGATTTGTTTGGATGAGGTTTAGAGCATTAAAACAAACAGTGCATAATGAGACAAAACAGCTAAATAGGCTGCTGTGATGGTCTAGGTTTGATTTAAATTCATTTATAGCCTGGTATCCTTATAGACACTGGCATTTTCTGCCAGGCTTTAGATTTATGACTGGTGGGATCAGAGAGCGAAATAGCATAACATAGACTATCCCATCTTTGTTGTTAACAGAAGAATTACCCCAACATTTTGCTTATGGATGGATGGATAACATAGTACAGTGAAGGTACAGTAAGTGTATTTGGGTCAAATTTCAAAGTTCAGGTATTTTCATTAAAAATAACATCCTCACTCTGACCAAAACTGACTTTAGATTATCGGTATGAAAGATAACACAAGATGTTTTAAGGCGATGCCGACGTGTTTGAGCAGTAAAGTAGTATTTATTCTAAGTCTGACAATGATAGAGCCAGCACGTACTGCATGTGTAATAATACTTCCATCACTGGAGAGTTTTTGTAGTACGTGCACATGGTTCTCTTAATACTGCAGCGACTGTCTGCAAACATAGGAGACACAGGACACATTTGTCAGTACAGTCCCCCCAGAGTACAGTCTGCATAGTCACACATTTTCAGCTGCGGGAGGACGATTCATCGCGACGCTTACGGCCACGCAGTTTCAGAAGAATAATTTTGGGTTCAAGCAGGATAACTCACTCCCATCCGTGAGCAAAGAAATTACACAAAGTAATTAAAGTGCCTTTATGCACAACTTCAAAAACTGCTCCCTGAGAGTCATTTCAGTGAAACAAATGAGCTACTACGTTTCTCGAGGCAACGGCAGACTGCACTGAGGCTAGATATGTACTGTACATCCACACAGTGCGAGCTCAAATGGCTGCAACCTACTCACTCTGCAGTGCTCTGATGATGACGTGCGTGATCGAGAATTCAGGCATTCAAGAATGATCCGCATTCTTTGTTCGTCTCAACGTTTGCAAGCAGAGACAAGTGAGAGGTGGTGATGATTGTAGCATGTATAAAGCTAATGTAATTACCATTTAATGCTGCATTTCTGCATTCTGCATTCATAAGCTCTTTAGCCATTGTCTAAATTAAAGCATATTAGTGACACAGATGTGGTCACACACTGAGCCTGTTTGAATAGGTTTTTGAAATTTTTTTGCTACTATAGCCTTTCTAGGGTCTCACCACTTTGAGATCGAAAACATGTCAACAACTATTGTGTAGATGGTTTCATTCATGGTCCCCAGAGGATAATGTTTCTCAATGATCCCCTGATGTTTTATGTAGTGCAAACATTAAGCTGGCAGTTTGGGGTTTTATTCAAATACCTCATCAACTAAGGCAATAATTGCTGTGGAATTGGGTTCAGTATTCTGTTGGTATGATGCTAACAGTCTCAGTTGGCAGTGATGAACCTGTGGCAGGTTTGTAACTGCAGACCATTCCCTGCCACATAATTACCCGCACATAATGACACTGTGTAGTAAACATCACACTCTATCATCAGTCATGGAAAGCAGCCATTTCTGTCTTAATTGACCTTTTACCTTGTACACTCAGAATAACATGTTGCATATTCATCTATTCATCACTTCGGCAACCCTTCACAACCCGTGTCCCTGGTGTTATAATAAATCATGACGGGGTCAAAACAATGTCACGGCACGTTTACAGACAACACATCGCTCATCACGTTTCTGTAGACATCTCTACTGGCTCAACACTTCTTTGACACTTGGACCATGACAGCTCGTTCCCGGTAATTGATTCAGGAGGAAATGTTTTACGGCCATCAAAAGGGAAACAGATTTATTAATTTATAAATGAAAGTGTTTAGACTTGAATGGGACAATAACAGACTCCAGAATCACAGACATGTGATGTTTAAAACGCAGGCAAAGCCCTGACGAATTATATCTTATGTCTTTTATATTCTTTTTTCTTGCTACGTCTGCAAATGATATGCACTGATAGGTTGAAGTCTTGTGTTGGGAAGGTGACGTGCAATGACGCAAAATGAATATAATCAATAATTTCCCTCAAATGTGTTCAAACTCAGGTAAATAATAGCCTGTTTTGGAACGCGAGGAGTAGAAAGTAAAGATATTTGTGTTAAAATGAAGGGAGGGGAAGTAACAAGTTAGAGAAAGAAAACGAAATACTAAAGTAAAGTATAGATACCTGAAACAAATCTACTTAAGTATTTGTTACTTCCCACCTCTGTATCATTGCGTGTATTGTGATTTACCATGATATGTGGATAAAAATGATTAATATTATTATAAAGATGACTATTTTTTACTATAAATTCCTTCTCATTTAAGCTTATTCTTCATTTCAGTATTTTTCCAAACAGATGTAAAATTTGTAGGGAATTAACCACATTGTCCATTTGGTGAGTATTTTTTTTCGTATTGTGCTGCAGTTCTTAAAGATGTTGAAAAATTTCGGCATAAGCTGGCTTGGCAGGACTGTTTTTTGGCCCTTGTGGACTTCTACATTCCTGCCTGGCTGTGAGAAGAGTGAGGGGAGGCAGGGAAGGAGGCCAGTATTTGTTTTACTTTGCCGCTGTGTTTCCACCCTCCCCTTTTTTTAGAAATGCACCCTGGGTTCTTTTTGTGAATCACCCGGCAACAGACACATCACTTTGTCTCCATCTTTTCACTGCGAGCGGAAACGTCGCACCGAGGCTCTTCTGGAGAGGCCTAGCAGCGTCCTACCTGACTGACTTACCAATGAAGAGCCAGACACATTCTATGGACCCGCAGTGTTACACATAACTGGTCCTGACAACAATCCCTCCCTCTACCCACCACCCGAAAGGAACAGAGGCTTTTAGGATTAAGAGACATGGAAAAGCTACAGTACAGGGATCCGTCTGCCTGCCTGTCTGTCTGTCTGTCTGTCTGTTTGTTTGTTTGTCAGTGTCTATTTACCTCTCAGTCTTTATCTCTCTTTCATATGCCCAAACACACACATTGATTTCCATAAGCTCTAAAGTGCTAAGCTAACATACAACACCAGTAAAAAAAAAATGTTAGTTCAAACTCGGTGTTTTGAGATGCTAATGTACACTTTGCATTGATTGGCGAGCATTGAAACTGACCTGGAGTGTAGATTCATGCAACATCACACAGGTTCAGAGCTGACATGGTCCTCCGCCGTGATAACATTATAAAACTGTAATGATATGTAATTATGGTGTTCAAGTGACAGAAGCACTTTCACCACCTTTTGACCCTGTTGGAGTGTCCTGTAAATTTGCAAAAGGTGCCAATGATAATGTGGTAAAGTGCTCACTGCCAATAATAGAATGGATTTATCTGTCAATCACAAGCTATTACTGATTTTTTTCCCTGTGGAAGTCCTTTTACATAAAAGTATACTATTACTGATGGTACTTTCAAGATTGTATGCATGTGTGATGTGTTAAGTGTCGAGATGTGTTCGACACTGTTCTGTTTATATGTATATACAGTGTATAATACATTTCTATGCATTTCTGCATTGTGTGCATCATGCATTTCATGGCTCCCAGAGGATGAACCCTAATGACTTAAAACCCTGACTTATACTCTAGCACCACCATGAGATTCACCATTGTGATTCGAGGTGAAATGCCTCCGCAAATGGAAAGATTGTCATGAAATTAGGTGAAAGCAGTTCATGTTAATAATAATAATAATAATGCATTTTATTTGAAGGCGCCTTTCAAAGCACTCAAGGACACCGCACATAACAAGAGTACAACAAAAGACAGTACAAGTACAGGACAATTTAGTGCAAATAAATAAATCAAACCTCAGGATGAATTCTAAATACTTACATATGACCCCCCTTCATGTAGCGTCATCACTGCGTCAACAGTACAGTTTCCTAGAATACTTCAGTCGACGACCAGATACCTGCAAAATTAAATACCTTCACATCATGGGCTGTCCTTTATTTTTTTTTTTAATTGCTAATCAGCTAATGTTAGCATGCTAGCATGGTAAAGCAAGAATGGTCATCATGATAAACATCATCCCTACGAAAAAATCAGCATGTTAGAATTGTCATTGTGAAGCAGTGTTGCTCTTTTGTGTTTTATTTTATCTCTCTGTGTTTTATATTTCACATTTATTACTCTTGAATTTATTCCATTTTATTTCTCTATGATTCACCAGCTTTGCACCCACAGTATATGATATGTTATTGTAAGTTGTGTAGCGCCTTGTAGCAGGGGCAACAGAAATAAAATTCAGTACTATTATTTGATATTGTGAGCACGTTAGCATGACGACATCAGCATTTAGCTCAAAGCACCACTGTGAGCAGCCTCACAGACCTGCTGGCATGGCTTCACTTTTCTCACAGCTATGTCTGCCAATGCTCTTGCAGTTTATCAATATGCAAAATGTCCCAGTTTGAGGTGGAGTTGCATAAAACACATCTGCAAACATGCCTGCATTACAAATTCATCTGTCATCATTATCACTGTCATCATCATCATCTCTATCACCGCTTCATCTTCCTCACATGAGCGATAATCTGCTCTGCGGTTTCCGAGCATCACTTTTGTCCGCGATGTCTGAGCAGTGAAACTGACAGGGGCCCAGCTGTCTGCCTGTGTGTTTGCCTGTACTCTACTCTCTATTACTACCACCTCCTTCTGTAATTACAAGCTCCACTGCACACAGGCTCACCATCAGGTGGGGCCAGGGCCACAAGCACAGCACCAGCAGCTCTCATCACTGTGGCATTTTGAATTCCCCCTCCGTGTGAGAGCTGCAGGCCGACGGGAGGCTTTATGCACATCTGAGGTGCCACAGCCTGCAGGCCAATCAGCCAGTTGGGATTAGAAATGCAAAATTTCGTTTTGTATCATTAGAGGGTTAGCTCACCCCTCATTGGTTCACCATCTGGGCATTCTTGCCTTCCCCACTCAGTTGGTGTGGCTTTGCAGTAGCGCTGTATCAGCACCGCACAGCCTACAGTATGGCGGAAGCAGACAAAAAGAAGCAGAGATGGAAGGGAAAGATTTGGGCAGATGAGCTCAGGGGGGTAGCAAAGGAAGCGAGCCTTGAGGGAAATAGGGATGGTGTGGAAAAAAGAAAAAGGAGCGGAAAGGGAGAATATGGGAATGCCAGAAAGCAGGGTTTTGTTGAATGTTTTCGATGCATTTCATGCATCTATAAGCCATGACTTTGCACGTGACGCCACTTAACTTTAAATTGAAGCTGCTTTGGCTCAAGAATATCACAAGTCATGACAAGGCGTCACCTGACAGCTTTACGACAAACTTGAAAATTAAATATCGCCATCATGCTTTTCATCACTCGCCCATGTTTGTCACATCCCAAGGCAGATTTGATGTATAGATTTATTTATCTTTTAAATACTAACACTGATTTAATCCTTACTCATTTTCACGACTCAAACTTTTAACTGTTAAACCCTGCGAGAGCCTAATCTCCCAGCGAGACCCTAATCATTTTTCTCGACGTGGGAGTTAAAGTCTGCGTTAAGACTGCTCATTTGGGATGTTCCACAAGGGTATTTCGTTTTGGAAGACGGCGGGCTAAGAAGATTAGAAGCACAGTTTTCAATTTATCTCACACACCCTGACTCCCTTTATTGGCTGCGACCCTCTTATCATGTTTTGCCAGGGGGTGAGAGCAGCCATTGGCATCTTCTTTTGTATCTGGAGTGGCTGCATTTGATGCTTGACGCTTATTTTATTTTTTTCTCATGGCGTGGTCCTTTATTTTTTTTCCACACAAGCTGTTTTCATGTTAATCATCCGCATGTGAATGGGTGGAAGTTTGTTTTGTTTTTAGAAAATGGAAACAGTGAACATGTGTCACTTAAGTGTGCGGCAACTTTATGGGCAGCTAGTCATCTTTAGAAACTTACAGCAAAGGCAAATAAAAGGATGCCATCAAAACGTTAAGTAACCCATTGAAGTCCGTGTTGTGCATCAACTGGCCCTTGAGTGACTCAGAAAGGGAGAGAGGGGGAGAGAAGGAGAGAGAGAGAGAGAGAGAGAGAGAGAGAGAGAAGTTGCTGATGTAAAAAAAAAAAGAGAAAAAAAGCAGCAGGAGTAAGGATATAAAACCTTGAGACAAGAGGATGCTCCTCTCTCAAACCCGCTGCCATCTCAGTGGTGGAAATGTTGGAGTTGGGGAGGGTCGACTTTGAGGTGACATTGACGCTATGTAGATGAGAGTGAGGATCCTGCGCTCCATGTTACGTCCCTGCTCGACTCAACTCAGACGGCGGCAGCTCCTTTCCCCGTCTTCTCTCCCCTCCTCTCTTTCAGCACCACTCCTTCCAGGACAGCACCTCGCTCTCGAAGACGCATTCGTCCGCCATCCTCCCCCCTCAGGATCGTATATGTGCTCGCTGTCGACGGATGCAAAGTTTTCGCCCTGGTTTTATTCGAAAAGTGCGAGGAAGTAACTTTTTCTTGAAAAAAAAAAAGAAGACAGAATTCGGATTTTCCCATCGGGGAATTAACGGATTTTAATTGTAAGTATTCTGCTTCACAGTATGAATTTTACTTCAGCTAGAGACAGATTTGTGTTTGTTGACATGTTGTAACGATAGAGCACCTCGGAGGGACTGGGCACATGCAGAGGCGCCGAATTTGGCATCGTTGCGCGGATGTGCGCCCACACTTCACTCGATGGCGACGGAAGAGACTTATCTCACGAGGGTTATTAGCGAGTTTGATCCTTTGGTCCTCAAGCCACATGCAATTTAAACATGCCAAACGTGAATGTCTGACATGTGCAGATAAAAAATGCCCACATCGCTCCTTGTTCACTAAATCTCAATTCGTCTTGACGCCGTGTGTCCCTCTGAAGAGGCATCACGCGATCTCGACAAATCGTGAACACATTTGGTATAAACTGCTCATATAAATACGAAAGGAACGGTGCCCATGTTGCCTCGTGTTGCGCTTCGCAATTACGCACGAGAGGTGATGGAGGGCGCAGGGAGCGCGCTCCGTGTTTCATCCGCTCAACTGTCAGGAGCAGGTGTTTATTTCCTCATTTTAAAAGTGAAACATAAAAATGATAACGTTCATTTTTAAATGTAGAACATTTCTTGTAGTGTGTTGTTTAAAACAAGTCTGGCTGATTTTATCTGTACTTACTGATTAGGAAAAATAAAATGAAATATTTTAACTCCTGCAGATATATAAAAAAAAAAAAAAA
>CAEMYA010000098.1:656490-683961 GCA_903131615.1 Diplodus sargus | reverse complement strand
AAAAAAAAAAAAAAGAAAGAAAAAAGAAAAAAAAAGCATTATCGTTGTATTTCCTATTAAAAAGCTCCAGTGACTTATATCAGCCTCTTCAGGTGATTCATTGGACATTATCGTCGGGTCTGACTCCTAAATGTGTTTAATTGCTCTTCTCTTGTACGGGAGCAGTAGGAAGTGGGCCATTGAATTAAGAGCGTAATGAATCAAGGACAAAAGCAGCCTCTAAATTTCGCCTAACATGCATTCACTCCAGGCAATTAAAAGTAATTCTTATTGCATGAGAAGTCTTTATTTGATCCCGTGGGGTTCACGGATCGAGGGGCACATTTTTTTTTCTCCCTCTCTCTTCCCTGCCCGAAGAAATGTCATGCAATTAGAATTGTTGCATGCAGAATAACCGTGTAAAATAATATTTTACCAGGAAATATCAAACTTATTTTTCCCAGCACAGACCAGTACGATGCCCATCCAGGGAAGCAATTCAGCCACGGATTAAATCTTAAAAAAAAACATTTTGTTTCCTCTTGCAAACAAGTGATTATTCACTTAATGTGGGAAATAAATGCACTTTCATTGAAGAAAAGTTTCAGAATCACAGATTTTCTTTTCTTTTCTTTTCAACATGTGAATATATTTAACAGTGAAGGCGGAATTACGCAAATGTTTATTACTGACATTCGACTCCAGAAAATATTTTCTAGCAAGTAGATTTGCATTGGTAGCAAGTAAAATCCTATCAGATAACGTCAATGTCTTCTGTTTAAAAAAGAGAGAATTTTTATTCACATTTTTGTATGTGTTGTTTTTAAGGGCCGCTGGATCTCTGCTGAGCTGCCCCTGCTTCTGCTCTCGATCACTCTCATTACCCCAGTTATTCGTCTCTACTCGGCTGTTGTCTAGGAGCTGGGTGCACAGGACAGAGAAGCTGTCGTCTGCCTGGACCGGTGCTGAAACCCCCTCCTCTCCACTGGTCAGGACTATCCGACACGCGCAGTGACCATGGCCACGAACGGGACCAAAGCCTCGGACGGACACGTCTTAACGGAGACGGTGAACGATGCGCCCACCACCACGCCAAACGACAAACCCAAAACCTTGGTGGTGAAAGTGCAGAAGACGAAAAATGAGCTACCCGAGAGAGAAACGTGGGGTGGCAAATTTGACTTTCTTCTCTCTTGTGTCGGATACGCAATTGGACTGGGAAACGTCTGGAGATTTCCTTATTTATGTGGAAAAAACGGAGGAGGTAAACAGGAATTCTTGGCAATTTTCCTTTTATCCATACCCCCAAAAGGAGTGCAAAGATCTCGACTTCAAAACCTGCCAGTTTGCCTTCCAGAGGTTTTTAATTAAAGTCTATCTCCCCCCTCCAACCCCAACCAAATATAACCCGTGCGTAATTGCGCACAAGCCTGCGCTGTGATCTGGGGCGCAGTGTGAAACCAAATACACCTTTAACCACGTATTTTATCTGGATCATTGTGCATGTTAAAAGTGTATGATTCACCTTCACTTACACACCTTTACCTCTCACCTCTCATTCAGGGGCCTTCTTGATTCCCTACTTTTTGACCCTCATATTTGCGGGCATGCCCCTGTTCTTTCTGGAGACGGCTCTTGGTCAGTACACGTCTATTGGAGGGCTTGGAGTGTGGAAGCTGGCC
Organism: Diplodus sargus; assembly: GCA_903131615.1. Taxonomy (NCBI): domain Eukaryota; kingdom Metazoa; phylum Chordata; class Actinopteri; order Spariformes; family Sparidae; genus Diplodus; species Diplodus sargus. Next base: position 682,300 of record CAEMYA010000098.1, on the reverse strand, counting down.
CCCATGTTCAAAGGTAAAAGACACCCATGTTATGTTACCCTTAAGGCCCTCAACTCTGCTTTGTTTAGAATGTTAACTGGGTGAAGGCCAGGCTGAATAGACAAACTGGAAATTTTGTATTTCTTTTTAAATGCATAACAATTCTCCCTTCAAGCATTTTTTACGTGTATAATTATTCTTGTTTGAAATTCAACAGAAATATTCCAGCATAATTTAACAACATCCCTTTGTTCCAGGTGTGGGTCTGGCTGCTGCTGTCCTATCCTTCTGGCTAAATATCTATTACATTGTAATCATTTCCTGGGCTATTTACTATCTGTACAACTCCTTCACTAGTGTGAGTATTTGATATTTATATTCACACTGTTTCCTAATACAACAATGTAATAACAGGACTTGAATACATGTCGAAAATTAAGGGGAGACAAAATTCCCAAAGTAGTTTCGTTTCCTTGAAGTGCCCCTTTAAATTGGAACAAAGCACTTTGTTTTTCGCCCAAGTTGTATTTTTTAACATAGTAACCCTTTTAGTTATGTGGTAGGATCTGTTTGCCAGCACCTTTTATTTAAGGGTGCACAGACCTTAATAGGGTATGACATTTATTACTTCCTTTCCCACATAATTAGCTCCTTACACAAGGTATTGATAAATGCATTTGGCGATGAGGCATTCAGTCCTCTGAGAAAAGCATGAAATCTCAATGAGTATCATGGTCTTGGCTGCTCGACAGCCAGAGAGAATGGGACCCGGCGGTGGGAGAGTGGTCCAAGTAAAAAGAGCTGTCTGTGTGATTTTTCTCTCTTTTTTTTTCTCTTTAATTTTCAGAACCTGCCATGGCAGAGTTGTGGCAATCCCTGGAACACAGACCGCTGCTACACCAACTACAGCATCGCAGACACCAGAAACCTCACCAGTGCCGTGGTGGAGTTCTGGGAGTAAGCTGGACACATGAGTCTGTTTTTATCACGAGGATACTGCTCCATTGTGAACAGATCTGAACTGCATAGAAAGATCATGGTCCTCACTGTGCATAATGAAGATCAGAGTTGGAGTCTGATGTTGCCATTTTGATCTAAGGATCCAGTGGTTCAACAAATCCTCTAATATCTGTCCATCACCAGATACTTCTTGAGGAGGAAGAAATTGTGAACGTACAATAAAGGGCCTGAAATGAGCCTAAAAAAAAGCTGATGAGTGTTTAAATAATGCATGTAGACATACGTGCAAGCAAGCATGACATCCCTTTACTGTTGCGACTTAAAAAAGCTTTAGGGGTGAGAAAAGAAAGCAAGGCAGAGGGGTCTTTGTTTAAATCTAGACATGTGTGTGCATATGTGTATGTGGACCCATACGTATGTGTTTGAGATTAAGGATGCATTTGTGCGTTATAATAAAACCACTTTACTCCTGCCCTGCAGACGCAACATGCACCAGATGACCGATGGTCTGGAGAAGCCCGGGGAGATCAGGGTCCCACTGGCTATTACACTGGCCATTGCATGGGTGCTTGTCTATTTCTGCATCTGGAAGGGGGTCAGCTGGACTGGCAAAGTAAGTTAAGATAAGAACTAAATGGAATGGAAAAATCTAAATCGAATTTGCATCATCTTAATGTTGAGGTCATTGAATGGGCACTATGACATGTGGGACTATTGTCTCGAATAAAGGGATTGCACAACTTCACTTAACTCTTAATCTATTCAGCTGTTTTCATGATTTGGTAAATTTTATTGTCATGAAATATTTGGAGATCATACGCAACAATTTAAAACCCCTCAAGTTAAACAACACGATGACTGGCAACAAAAAGTTTTTCTTTAAAGAGCAATACAATATAAAACATGCAATTTCATGCATTTAATCAAAAGAATCTTAAAGCAACATTATGTAGAAATTGGTATTTTGTGCAATTTGGCGCTCCCCTGAATTTCTAAGTGTGACATCATTGTTATAAATATAAATTGCAGGCCTGTAGCAATTTGTCAGATGTTACATTACGTCATAAGAATGTTATGTGTTAAAAAAAGGGAAAACAGTTACACAATATTGCTACAAGTATGACACGCACCTACATTTTGATACCACTGACCCTTATGTCCTGTTACAATCACTGGAACATTTTATCAGTGTTAAATGGACTGCACTGGGCTGGTTTCAGTCCTGTTTATCAGATGGATCTGAGTTGGTATGATGAATCCTCTATACATACCAAAGTAAGTCATGGAGTTCCACAAGGCTCTGTCCTTGGACCGTTACTTCTCACTTTATATATGCTCTTTTTCTCTCCTCAGTCACCAAGTGCTTGCTCATGTAACATAAAGAAAACGATGGCCTAAACTTTTGACCACAATATTACATAGCCATAATACATAGCACTGTCAGGGACTCTGTCTTTGCTGGTTCACTTCTTATTCAGTGGATTATATCATGACTGCGCTGAAGTGTGTTGACTTTCGATAGCACAGTGTGAAATTAGTTCAGATAAGGAGGGAAATAGTACACTTCAAGTGTGCTGAACCCAACCATGCTGGGGTCATGTTGCCTCTGGGGAAAGGCTGACTAGGTCACTGTGCTGCACTGTGCTGTAGGGATGGTGCCACAGTACTGTAACACTGTTCATGGCAAGTTGAACAACTAGCAGTTTCCACTTCTTCTCCAGTTCTGCTGCCTTGCAGGGCAAATTTTCCAAGTAAAAAAGTGCCCCGAGCTGATTTAAACACAGCTCAAATAACAATATATTTCATCTGTTTTTTTCTTTGTGTCCCACAGGTGGTGTACTTCTCAGCCACATACCCTTACTTCATGCTGTTCATCCTGTTTTGCCGTGGCGTCACCCTACCTGGTGCTTTTGATGGAATCCTCTTCTACATCACACCAGACTTTGAAAAACTTAAGCAGTCTGAGGTAGGCTCTCCTTACGCTCAGCTCTCTCACTCTGCAGGCCTACATGTCTTGTGTTTAGGAAAACATTTGGCGCTTTGTAGATCATCTAAAATAAAGGTGGCTGCAGAGGAGAAGCTAAGTCAGTGAGATGCATTTTGGATGTGTCATACAGGTTGTTTATAGGTTAAAGTAATGGCATTGTAGAGGTCATTAAAGTGTTCACCGACCTGAGTTTAATCCAATGGATTTTCAGTGATTGCATACTGTTGATACTGACACTTACAATCGCTGTAGATTGTATGGGCTCAATCGTTTTCTTTACAACAGCTGTTGACGAAAAACAAGGAAGCAACAGAAACATAAATCATCATCCTCAATATATTTAACTGATATAACAAAGAAATGTTAAAGGTGCAATACTTAACAATTTGCTTACTGTACTTTCTTGGCTGGTTAGCTCAGTTAGCTGTGCAGCTAGTGGTTTGGCCTGGGAGCTTGGGGAATCTAAATGTTGACACCTATAGCCTGGGCGCTTTGGACCAGGTCAGGCCGAGGCGAGCTGGTTAGCATGCTCTCTGCAACATAATATATAAGTGTCATAATGTCAAAACTGCTGATTGTTCCTTCTTTTTTTGGAAGGTTTTCAACTAAAAATTAAATGAATGTATGGACCTTACACTTTGGGGATTACTTGGTTCCAAAGCTGCAATACCCTTTATTAGGATTTCAACACAGTCCTCTTCAATACAATCTATAATGGGGCTCCAGAGAACATGTGTGAGCCTTCCCAACGGGAGGGGTTGTAGAACATAACAAAGCCAACATGAAACAGATAGTTTGTCTTCGACAAGTCAACACTGTAATATTGGTTTAAGTGCACAGTACCAAAGAAGACTAAGAATCCACTTTGATCTGTTTAGTTTCGATAAGGATATCTATTCGCACACAGAAAAAAAAAAAATGTTAATATTACTGTTTTTCCCTGAGCAGCAGAGCAACAAGCACACAAATAGTCGAACCCCTGTGATGACTATACACCGTTGTATTTATCTTGCTGATGCAGGCTGAGTATAAAGCATACTGTAGGCCCCAGACAGCTCCTGAAAGGCTGGAGTGCACCAGCAGTTTGTAGTCTGATGTCCAGAAGAGAGAAGGCAGCTGAGTTAAGTTGATCAAGATGGGATGCAATGCGATTTGACTGCATCAGATAAGTGTAACACAACAGCATTTAGGAGTCACAGTTTCACAGAAACAGTTTTCAGTTCCTGACATCACATCAAAGGTCTATACGAGACAAAATACATTTGTGCACATGGTTTGATCAGCCCAACAAAGAAAAATGGCTCAAAATGACTAGGATCATCAGTGAAATGAATAAATAAATCTCTGTTTAGCATTGACTACGCACAATCTACACTGGGGTTTTTTAACATCTTTTTTTTGATAATCTTTGTGTGTCAGGTATGGCTGGATGCTGCCACTCAGATCTTCTTTTCCTATGGGCTGGGTTTAGGCTCTCTGATTGCTCTTGGCAGCTACAATACCTTCAATAACAACGTATACAGGTAGGTGATTATAATATGTGACATTTCAGATCAATTTACCACATGAATCAAAAACCTTACCAGATGAAATATCCAGCACCGGTCACTCACGCATCTGTTTTTGTTGTCAAAGGAGACCGTGCAGACGTCTCTTCCTGGGATTATTTTGGTCTCTTGGCAACATAGTGTCTGCTGTACCTTCTATTTTGGGACTATTTGAGCCTCCAGCTGTATCAGTCTTTTCATTATTTTGGCTCCGTTTTACACTCACAGGCACAGACGTTCGGTTTGCCTCTGTCACATTGTCAGATAAACACTGGCCTGCAGCCCGACTCTGTTCATCTCTGGTTCCAACTGTTTTGAAACTGCTGGAGCTCGCTGCCATTTTAAAAGAACAGGTCAATATAAATGTATTCAGCTGCTGTGCTGCTGCAGGATGCAAAATGGCTCTCTGCTGTCCCTTCCCCCCATGCCTCTCGACAATGTGTGACGGGTTGATAAGGAATTGATATAGGCGTGACAATGGCTGCCTTGTGCTTTGTCTCTCCCGCACAGAGATTCTGTCATTGTCTGCTGCATCAACTCCTTCACCAGCATGTTCGCTGGCTTTGTCATCTTCTCCATCGTCGGATTCATGGCCAATGTAACAAAAAGGCCCATCGCTGATGTGGCAGCCTCAGGTAATTGCAATCAATGTTGAAACTCCATAATGACAATAGGCACAGACGAGAAGAGATACTTGCAGGGGTGCGAAAAATTATTAGATTGCAAGATGTTATTCTATCAGTCAGAAAAGGAAGGTTTTAGCCCGTCACTCTACATCAGCTTTGATTTCTGGGTTTATAAGAAAGAAAAATTGCTCAATGATCTCTCAAAACTCTCTGTCCTTTCTAAGTAGTCGAGTTTGACATTAAGCGCTTGCACTTTTTTCTCCAAGGTTACTTAAGATTTGGATGTTCTTTTTTTTATCAAGTATTGCAGTTACTGTTATTATAGAGTTCTGCAGTAGTCCTAAAACCCAGATATGAGTTGGCATTTTCGGACTTTTGACTTTCCTCGACTTAAAAGTGGGGTTTTCTGAATGAGATTTTAGTCCGATGTCTTAAGGTCTGTGCTTAACACGAGTTTAGGAGATGTTCAACTTTTGTTCTTCTAATGAAATACATCAATAAATACCCCACTCATACCCCCAAAGAGCGCATTGTACTCTGTAGTAGGGAGCTTAGTTATGATGATGTTGAAGTCATGGTGTAGCTAGTTGATAACCAAATGTTAGCTTTTTCTTTTGCATTTTATGCTTAAAAAAATCATTCAAGTGGTGTGTAAGTATTGTTTTGTCTGCCACAGTTTTCTACATGAATCCAAACTCGAACTGAAAAATCCAATTTGCAATTTGTTGATGGAGGCAGGGCAATGCTAACTTCAGGGTTAGCCTACAAAAATGTGTCATCCCTGCAGCACTCAATTGCAGAGAACACACTTTTGAATAAAAACATTTCTGCCATGTTATTAGTGTCCCATTGTAAATGCACATCAGCATGTTTATGTTTGTCTTTGGTCAGGACCTGGTCTGGCGTTTTTGGCTTATCCTGAGGCCGTCACCCAGCTGCCCATCTCTCCTCTCTGGGCCATACTCTTTTTCTCCATGCTGCTGATGCTGGGAATCGACAGCCAGGTAAACTCTACCCAGCAACATGTCTGTCATGTCTCTGTTTTTTTTATTCCAAATACATAACAAAGTGCCAATGTTGCAGTTTCTGTCACGCATTTCAAAGTAAAAATTAGAATAAATGAATGAAAATGTTCCTGTTCTAATTCCATGGTTTTAGTGTCTCAAGGTAGAAGCCTTCACAGTGGTAGACAGTCATGTAAACAGAATGCTATGACGTAACGTAGCACATCTTTCATTGATGAAAGCTACCTCTAATCCTTTGAAATAGGCCCAGTTTCTTTAATTGTGTCAACAGCGCATTACGTAACAAAGTTCTGACATGACTCTGCAATCTCCTCAGTTCTGCACTGTGGAAGGCTTCATCACTGCTCTGGTTGATGAATTCCCTCATCTCCTCCGAAAACGCAGAGAGATCTTCATCGCAATTGTCTGCCTTATTTCTTACATCATTGGACTGTCCAACATCACACAGGTAAAAACTTCATCACTGGGTAGTCAGCTCAAAAGCACTGTTAACAGCCTTTCAACTGAATGACGCGTTTAATTTATTATTATATTTGGGTCAATGTTGAGTCTGTATTGTTATTCGGGTTATGAAATACTCATACACCATAATCTCTAAGGGGATCGCATTGCATCGATGGCATTGTCAAAGGATAGTTAAACATTTTCCACAGACTTGAAAGCTTCCCTCAGGACACCAGTGATGTGACCTCTTCATCTTACCAAGTATCCTGTAACACCATTTACTCAGCTCAGCATTAGTTTGTGCAGTGATCCTCATATAAAAACAGCATGTAAGTCAAAAGGTCATGGAGTCATACCTCTTCTGAGACTGGAGCTCCCAGCCAAAGTGTTTCAGGTCATTTAGCATCATGCTTTAGTCTGAAAATGTGAAACAACATGAAACAGGTTAACAGCCATGATATCATTACACTTGGTTACCTTGGACCAAAGGATGATGACGTGGTCAGCTGGTCCGTCTGTTCAACACTTTGGTACAGAGCACAAGGTCTCACACATCCATGCCCTGAAATGCAGAATTTGTCACTACAATGAACTATTGTTCAGCCACCATCGGGCATAATTGACTTCTGCCCAACACTTGCTCCACTTTGTGTGTAACGGGTGCAATTCCATGAAATGTGTTGATGATGAATCCTAATGCTTTTTAATGCTTTGCTAGTGCCACCATCAGGCCACAACTTTACTTGAAATAAGTGGGAAAAAAATGTCTGAGAGGCACTTATCATAGATGATACAAAGATGTAATGTACTTTATGAAATAATTATTATTGCGGAACAAATTCATGGGCCTCACAGAATGAGGGGTACTTCATGAGCTTTCCTCAAACATCCCGGAGGGATGAAGATGACCTATTATACAGTTTTTTCATTCCTTTTCGTGCATGTCAAAGATGTTAAAAGTTAAAAAGCTCCTCTCTCCTACAGAAAACACTGCTCTTATAATACTGTGACATTGTGACATCACAGTAGGTCACCATGTCACACATTTGCATATTTTATGCCTAACAGCTAGTTTGGCATAAGACCTGATTTAGCACAACTACCCTGATGTTTTTAGCAGTGCTGGCTCAGGGATGTGTGACCTGACCAATCAGAGCAGACCAGTTATTCAAGAGGGGGGCCTTAAAGAGACAGGAGCTGAAACAGACACAGGTGCTATACACAGCCACAGCACTGGACAGTATAAGGAAACTGATGTGTTTTTTGAGCATTAAAGCATGTAAACCTGTTATAGTGGTGACCGACAATACAATTACAAATCTGAAAATGAGCATAATATCTCCCATTTAAAAAAAAAGAATAAAATATGTATATAGTCAGTTTGAACCCATTATCATTCTAATGAAAGATCTTATTAGTCCCAGAAAGAGGTTACTTTAGATAATCATCAGTCATCATTTCATTCCATTAAGATGCTGTTTAACTACTAAATTTCATATTCAAATTATCAATTCATTCTGATTCAAATTTGTATTAATATTAAAGAGATTTCATTGCATTGGTTGATAGTTATCTCTCAATATTAGATGACATGGTTATTGGCCATGTTTCAACAGGATTGGCATAAGCTCTTCATTTTCAGTCGTTTTCAATGTTTTTCGTCAGAAGAACACCACGCTTTATCCACCCAACTTCGTCAGATTCAAAATATTTTATTTATATTCGATATCTTTATCATTTTTTTCCTCACAAAACATTGCTGGCATTAGCTTTACAACAAGGGATGGAGGCGAGAGTCAGCAAAAAGTTGGCAAAGAAGCTTTAGTGTGTGACTACTTTTGAGCTACAAATGACAGAATCACCGCAGGCCAAGGTCATGTTATCTAATGACACTAGAGGACCCTGTATTGTCCGTCTACTTCTGCCAAACTGGATTGTCATCATGCCACATGCACAGCCCCGTTACAGTGAGGCAGTTACCCTAATCACTGCTGCAGGCAGGATAAAATATATCCAGCTTCACAGGGTAAGAGCTGACGAACTGTAGCAGGTCCCTCAGAGCCGGTCTCCATAATAACCTGATAGCTGCAAGAGATCGTGGACAGACATGAAGTGTTTCAGGGAGATGCCTGACCTGCGCTGGTCATGTCTGTGCTACACAAGTATTCGCACCAGTTCTGTCCTCACCAATGAGATGTCACTAACGCTCACCAGCCACAGCCGCTGGTGCTCTCGCCCTTGATGTTATTCCACTTGACCGATTTAGTCCTATCCTGCATGTCCAGTACTGTAATTGCAGCTTCAGTGTCTTCGCCTTCATCGGTCTTTATCATCTTCTCATCTTTAGTTTTTCTCCTCTCCTTTTGCAGGGTGGACTGTACGTTTTCAAGCTATTCGACTACTATTCAGCTAGTGGAATGTGCCTGCTCTTCCTGGTCTTCTTTGAGTGCATCTCAATTTCTTGGTTCTATGGTGAGCCACACTCATACGGATTGTTTTTTGTCCAACTTAAAACAGGACTAAACGTTGCTGTCTTCTGTTGAACTCTAAAATCTCAAAATCTCAACATCTAAGATTCACACTCGATCCCGAATTATAGGTGAACATGATACCTAAAACTGTATTCATCATCATTTATCTCCAGGTGTGGACAAATTCTACGACAACATCGAGGAGATGATTGGCCACAGGCCCTGTCTGTGGTGGAAGGCCTGCTGGGTTGTTTTCACTCCACTCATTGTGGTCGTAAGTAACACTGTTCCATACACCAGCAGGGAGAATAACACCACCTCACGCACAATATTTAGGCTTATGAGGTCTCAGGTGATAATATGTACTGAGAACGATCGCTATATATCATGATTTTTCTTGTTACTTTAGCTTGATGGTTGTCCTTATGAAACCAAAAGTAGTTAATGGCATTTCTATTTGATCATCCTACCTCACTGTAAGATATCTTCATCTGTGTGGCCAAGAATTTGGAATTTATTAGTCAAATGTTGAAACTAGCACAATATATTAGTTAAGTTTTGCAGTACGAGCTCTATGACCATGATGATGAAAGTCCTGAGATCTTCTTCCGTGTCCCTCTTGTCCAGGGAGTCTTCTTGTTCAGTGCAGTGCAGATGGTTCCCCTCACCTTGGGCGACTATGTGTTCCCAGCCTGGGGCCAGGGAGTCGGCTGGTGCATGGCCCTGTCCTCCATGACCCTCATCCCTGGCTACATGGTCTACATGTTCCTCACACTCAAAGGCACATACAAAGAGGTAAACTCAATCCGGATTAAGTCTAAAATTGCGCAGATTTAATATAGTATACAATATCCTTGTGTTAAAAGGAAGTGCAGTTACTGTATCCATGCACTTAAAGGAAAGGGTATATAAAAACCAAGAGTTCTGGTTACTGCAAAGCAAATGCAATAGCCACAGATTTCCCAGAACATATACTACCTCTGAGCATTTCACACATCTATTAACTGGGTTGAATTTTAATCTGCAGTCAGCAGCGAGGCAGGCGCTGTGTTAAGAGTTTCAAGTGGATTACTTGGTATGCAAGATTTCTGGCTGAAACATATTACTACACACTGTATGAGAGACAAATCCAGCACGGCGAACACAGTGGTGTTTTTAGAGGGTGCTGATATTTTGTGAGGATAATGTGAATGCGAGCCCTGAGGATTTTTACAGAGGAGATCAGTTTTAACCATGTGGGGACGCTTGAATAAACATTTAAGGTCATCCTGTCGGTTTTTACAACCAGTTAGGCTACCAGAATATATATTGATCCTGGATTTATTTCATCTTCACTTACATTTACAACATTACATAAAGGCTGGCAATGAAGGTCGCACCTGAAATGTAATTCAGCAGCAAGAGGACTCACACTAGATGTTAAAATGCTCGGCTTAAGCGACCGTGCATTTTAACTGTACCGCGATTCAATGCTTTTGTAATGAGCAAACACACAGGCATGCTGGGTAAAGATGTGATAAATTGCTATGAAGAGCAGAAGAGAGATAAAAGGATTAGTAAAATAGAGTTTCTAATTAGTTCTGTTAAACCATTTTTGATTCCTTTTGTCGCTACACCAGCCACTGAGTTCACTGTATATTACGTTCATTTGTATGTAGCAGAATGGTACACCGCATTTTTATTGATCTGATGATCCTAATCAATGACACATTATACCTTTTCCGGCACGCCATTTACATTAAAGAGCTTTTTGATTTGTAGTCATTCACAGTGAGCTAAATAATAACCTTACATCTACGCGGTACAGATATAGCTTTATAGCCGCCGCTGACAGAATAAATGGGCCATAATTGCAGGCAGTGCAACGGAGGCTGTCGGAGGCGATGTGCAGGTGTCAGATCCTGCAGTAACAGCTGATGGCTGATTGTCTAATTGTAGCAATCAGCCAGCTGATTAGTGCTCTGCACCCAGGCGGACGCTCAGTTTCACAAACACTCCATATAAATGCCGCAGAGCCTGGCTCATAGTTTGGAACATTTGGAAGAAGTTTGGGATGGTATGGTTTTTGGTTTGAGGGCTCACTGAATCTGGCCCATAAAACATTTGTTAGTGTCATTAATACTGGCTTTTATGTTCCCTTCATCAGCTCTATCTCAGGCCGTATATCATGGAGAATGCATTGTCTCTTCTGAGACTATCTAGGATGTTTAGATTCAGAGCCTGAGGCTGTGCATTCATCAAGCTCACAGCTGTGTAGCTGGCGTGTTCGGTTACAGCTTATGGGTTTGAGCTGCTTGATTCCTCCTAATGGTATATGACAATGTCTCATTGTGATTTTGACACCATCTGTGTCAGCTGTGTGATACCAGTGATTTCACCACTCCCCTTTTTCAGCGTCTGCGGATGATGATCAAGCCGGTGAAACTGGTGAAGGCTCAGGAAAATGGCCCGGACCAGCAGACAGAAAACCAGAGTCAGAACCCTGCCAACGAGGAAGCCTACATCTAGAAACTTCTGCCTGTCTCTCTGTCTCGACGGCCAGACTGGCGATCTCCACAGAAGAAACGTAATCAAGGTTGGGAACGACCACCAGACTTCCATGTCTGCTTTTATTCACCTACCTCCTGGGGACACGTGAGACCAACCTGATTACACAGTTATTTTTAGGGGTTTTATTTTCTGTTTGTTTATTTGTATAATACAGAGTTATAAAACTGATGAGTAAAAACAAACTACCCAGCAAAATTGTTGTGATATTATGAATTTCATTATGCAAAAAAGTTAGTCTTTTTAGAAAAGGAAATGTGACTTAGGAAATTACTGTATATTGAATATATAATTTAAATTTGGAGGCCCGCGTTGATTCAATAGTATTGTGCTACTTTGAAGATATTAACTAATCTACTAAACTACAATTACTGTACAAAGACAAATATGGGTTAAATGCATTTTGCTTGTACATGAAATAAATACATTAAAATGAATGCAGTGTTGTAGGTGAAAAAAAAAATGCTATTTGAAAGTTTGTAAGTGAAAATTGAGTATTGACCAATTTAAGGCAAAGACAATATGGGAATGTGCAACAGGTAAGGCCAAATCTGCTCATATGTGTAAAATATAATTTAGCCAGACTATCACTCCCTAGCAGGATCCTGCAGTTTGCCAGAAATGTTTACCACCCATGTCTGGGACTACCTTTGAAAAGCACAAGCACAGTAAGGAATTTTGAAGCGTCCAACTTCTTTTCGGCTCGATTGAAACTTGTGACAACAGCAAAAATAACTTACATGTGATTCATAGCAAGAGACTGTTATAATTGTTTCTTTGTTTTCTAAAGAACAATAACTTTGTATGTTGTCCGAATCTTTTTTGTAGAGTCATTTTTAGGTCGTTTTCTATATGTGAGAGTGAGAAGGACCAAAATCATACTCGAGTTTGAAAGATCGGTGCAGACAGTTGACTCACTGACTATATAGATCAAATCAAGCACCCCTCTTGCCTCCACAAAGAGCAACAGGGTAGAAAAGTAAAGACAGCATCCACCTACAAGCACAATTTGAATCTGTAAACTATCGCCGCCTACTATAACAATGTAGCTAGTACAGAAATCCCACATTTGCACTTTGCGTACTATATTTCTTTGGAAAATGTACATTTATTTTTCACTCCTGCCAACAAGTTAAGTGGAAAGACAGAGTTGTGTCGCAATAAGCCAATGCTAATTCTGATCCATATTTCTAAACTGCGAGCCTGAATATGCTCCAGTGGCTGCTGCATTGAAGACTGCATGATAGATTTGGGAACCATTTACTTGTATATCTATTTAGTAACCCACTTCTCAGGAACAAAGGTGGACGTGACCAAATTCTCTCAGATACTACCATTCTACACTGAAACAATTAATGCTGTATTTAAGAAGAAAAAAAAAAGAAAGAAAGAAAGAAATGCAACTATAATCACATTTCAATTCCTTCCGTTACTCCAACAAACCTTATGGAGCAACAAAACCTGAAAACAAGAAGCAGTATTAAAATATAAATAACTGGGCACACCCAGAAGCTGATCCAAAATGTCCCTTTTCTGTGTGCCGTTTCAGCGAGCATCATTTCTTTCAGTGTAAATGAACTGTGATGGCCTTCACTCAGTCATTTTAGTAGAAGCCATAATGTGTTTCTATCCTGTGGCGAGTGCAGATATTCAATATCAGTCTCGGAGAGAGAAACTTTGGCTCAGTCAGAGGTCAAAGCCGGCAAAAGCACTGTTAACACAGCAGGACATAGCCAGATTGCTGTATAGGCCAACACCACTGAAACTACTCCTTACCAAGGGATAAAGAAAAAACCTATTATTACATATCAAGTTTGCTCGGCAATATAAAAACAAACATATAGAAGCTGACTTTGTGGCAGACCACAGATATCACTGTATAATTATGAAGGAGGATCAAGAAAATACGCTTCTGTGGCAGCTACGTGCGACAGGAATCAGGTTGAATCAGTCCCGCTTATTTTCTTTAATTTATGTTCTTTTTCTCTCAAAGATATGTGAATTAAAATGTGCAATGACAAAGGGTTCCGTGAATTTTGTATAAAGTTACCATACTGCAGTTTTCTCTCTTGAATGATGTTGTAAACTGGACTGTGTAATACATGTATCTGTGAATGTCCGTACAAACCTGAGTTTTTCTTTTCTTTTGTCTAAATGTTGAACAAAAAAAATGTGATATTATTTGCTGTTTTCTGCAATAATATTATCTCAGAAACTAAAGCACATATCTCTCTCAACTGTAAAAATTATAATTACAATAACAGAATAGAGTAATAATAAAGATGATAACAATAATAATAATAATGATGATAATGTAATAGAAATGTCTAGTCAGAGAATATTGTTTTGTATATTTCTAGCTGTTTCATGGGCCTAATGTAAAATATTCTATGTAAAAAAATATAATAAATGTCTTTAGATGGTGTTATATGAAAAAGCATGATTGCAATATATGTTATCTGCAAAAATAAATAAAGACCTATAGATTATAATGTCTGTGTCATGTAATCTTTCTGTCTTTCGGAGGAGCAGGCATTATTTAGTGTCGTTTTTAACGCATTCAAAAAAGGGATTTTTTAAAAAGCCAATGGGGGGTTTTAGGAAGTACAAATACCATTTGTATTTGTTAAATGGATGTGACTCCTTGAATAGCTACAAGCACTGACTTAAAAGGCATGCAAATGCTCTTCAAATATGCTTTCTGCATTGTTGAATGGGTTGGTTTTGCTTGACACTGACCTACTCGGTGTTATGCTAATGCTTGATTTATTATGTGAGGGGGAATGAATATGCAATCAGCTCCATCACTGCAAGAGATGTTCTTTGCGAACTTAGCTGATAGTTCCTGACAAAATAGTTCTTGCAAAAGCAATATCCTAGTGACACCTGCACTGAGAGCTGTGCCAGCAGAGACTCTATGGCTGCCATGGCTGACAGCCAATCCCTCCCAGTCACAATGCACCATCCATCTCCCTGCTGTGATGCAGTAGTTAGCCTACATTTGTATAATCCGAATAGCCACCAAATCATCACAGAATGCCCAGTGACAAAGAAGTGCACAATGTGTAGACATCTTTATTTGAAAGGATTTATGACAAGTGAACAAAAAATAATACTTCTGGCATTGCACATGAGATGGAAAATGCTTGAATTAACTAACATGTCTTTATATTACATGTCAACATAAATCTCTCTTGGCTCTACTACTTAACATTTGTTGTCACTTTAAACACCAAGGAAACCTAATTATTGTTCATGTGCTATCCACACATAACAAGGTCACATCTCCTCCAGTAATTCTGGGACCTTGAATCTATGTGTTTACAGCTTTACTCTGTCAAACTGTTCATATGGCTCGGCACTTTTGAATGTCACATAAGGCATTCTGTTTACTTTGCTGTCTCTTTTTCCAGCTACAATTGCAGTAACACAACTTTCAAGGCAGAGACATGAATGTAAGATGTGAATGCATTACACGTAGAGAATCGTGTCAAGGCTTTGACCTCATCACCCCCCAAACAATACAGCAAACTCGAGACAACATAGATTGGGGCGAGACAATAATAGAATCATTACCCACCAATGAAGATATTTAAATATTTGCTTTGTTCTTAACCACACACAAAGGTCTCTTGTCCAGGTATGCTCTGGAACACTAACTAACTACTCATACACACCACGGTCACATCTCCACCCGGCCTCTTTGTTCAAATATGTATGTACGTATGTCATTGTTAATATCACTTGGACCTCTTGTGCATCTGGAAGAGCATCTTCTAAAGCTGATTATGTGAATGCACTGTATATAAAGAGTTGGTATTTGATGTCTCTGCTCCAACCTCATCAAACCCCAAAGGGATAAAAACAAGCTCCACACAGCAAAGTTTGGGGAGTGACAGTTCCACGGGTCAACTAAAGGCTTCAGAGCTCATGAAACTATGGGTTTGTCGGATATTTTCCAAGAACATGACACGTCCTCTCCAACTACTGAATTGCAGCGTGCTGCGTCCATCAAATTTTTCTTGAAATGCAGTTACTGAAATGCAGTGAGTGGCAGGGTGTGTGGAGGTGTGAAAATAAGCAGAATTTGAACTTCTCTGTCAAGCTATTCTTCTCACAATCACCTCCATCCCTTTCCCAAAACCATGAATGCCTTTGAGAGCTATCCCCCCTTTTCCAATTTATTGAGGCAAGACTACAAAGACGTGCCACAGAGACACAGGAGTCTTGGAGGAGGAGGTAATGGAAAGAAGCCAGAAGGAGGTTGAAATAAAATAGAACAAGCTTTGCAATTGACTGGAGTAACTGGAGGGAAAAGGCTGTTCAGAAAGCCACGATAGCTGTGCCCCTTCCCTCTCTATGACAGCAGGCTTCCCCCCCCCCTCACCTTCGATGGTGGCCAGTTTGGAAGAGGTATGAAAGGTTTGCCTTTAGATTTGGTCAAACGTGGTGACCAACTTAATTTGAAGTATACTGATGCCTTCATACACAAATATAATTTGGGGTGTGGAGATGACAGGGTTGATGAAATGCTGTAAGATGAAGTAGCAGTCAGTCAGTATCATCAGGTGACAGTTAGCCGATACATTTTAAGCCAAGTGATGACAGCACATGCTTGAATAGGGGGTGTGTTGTATATACTGTACATTGCAGAGATCACTGTGAGTAATATGAGAGTAGACTCCAGTTTAGTTTTTCTCTGAACTTGCTCACAGGCTTTGCATTCTTTAAGTTAACCCTAATCATGTGGAACAGATTGTTGTGAATGCAGAATATATATAGGCTTTATAATTGTCATCTTGGCTCTGACATCATCATTCCTTGCAAGCATATACTAGCTCGGCAAAACAGAGATTGGGGAGTGATGATAATACACATCCCTAAAAAAAACAGGCAGTCGATGCAGAGCCCAACACTATTATGTTAAATCTTCTATATGAGTGCTTGTGGCAAAGCCCTTTAAGCCATTTTCCCAAAATAAAACTTCAGACTGCGTATCGACTGAGCACTGGTGCCTGACTCAGTGGTACGCACCAGCCACCGTGTGGCACCTCAGAAAATGATATTAGGATACCAGACATCTTCTAAACTGAGACGAAAGTTCAAGTAGAAGGGCTCAGGTTAAGTTGGAGGACAGTAAATAAAAACCAGATACAAGTACAGTTTACTACCATGCTTCGGGACGTTCACCTTAAAGGGTGCAGTATGTAAGATTTTAGTTGAAAACACTGAAGAACGAGCCAAAATCTTCAACAGAATGGGAAGAAATAACAGTGATATTAAGACTATGCGTTGCGTTGCAAAGCTATCTCCTGAAGCTAGCATTCTAACCAGCTAACCCTGGCCTGTCCTTGGCCCGATGCTAACAGTATGAACACCAACGCTTTCATATTTCAGTCTGGGCCGCTAGCTGCAGGGCTAACTGTGCTATCTAGCTAACTAGCTAACAGCAGCTACAGTGAGCAGCAGCTAGTGGTTACTCTGGTGATGTGCTGCCACCAGTTTGTTGGAAGTTATCAGTTCAACTGGTCCCAATTCTTACATATTGCACCTTCAAAGCTAAAATACCAAAAGTAGGTAATTTTATTCTGTTCAGTGGCGCAACACTCTGTAGTGTGTTGCTCAAATTCATGTCAGGTGTGTCTCAGGTGTTTGTTTGTAAGCATCCCTTTGTTTTGAGAGTTAATAATTCATAATCATTGAAAACCACTGGTGCAAGTTATTGAATGTATATGTCTGTATATGTGTTATCACGTGTGTGTGGGAGAGCACAAGGGAGAAATCTAGAAAGAGGCAGTGATTTTTTTACCTGGTCAGACGAGGTGTCTCCAAGGCTGTTGTAAAGCAGTGGTGATGACTGTGTGTTTTTGAGCATGTGTGAGTCCTTGTGCACGCATGCATGTGATTCAGCGTGTCCTTGTGAGTATGCATATATATTTATATATGAGTCTGTGTCTGCTCATCTGAGCATGCAGCGGTAGTAGAAGTGTTAGTTGCGGTGATGACACAGACATGAGCGGAGCAGCTCTGACAGCTCCAGTCTAGCAGAGGTAGTAGCTGCTCTGAAGTCAGCTCCGGGGCCCCAACAACACACACACACTGTGGAAATGGTAATCTGTTTTCCCTCCCTGCCAGCTTGGCCAAGGCTCCCAATAGCATGCATACTCTCCAACTGCATCACAATCATTGGGCGCTGACGTACGCAGCACGATGGGGCAGGAAAAGAGAGAAAAATACTTCTTATGGCTGCAAGGCTGTTTTTTTCAAAAGTCGTTTCATGTGAGAGATGCAAGGAGGTTATGCAATTGACTTTATGCAAGAGGCAATGTGATATCATGGGTATGTTAATGGGAGCCATTCAAAAATGCTAACACATTCTTCTAAAGACAAGAGTTATTATAATAACAATAGTCTCAGACAACCTTCCCTGTTCATTTTAAGATTTCCCTTTTTTCCCCGACATCAACCAAGTCGTTGTTATTGTAACCATGACACAAAGAGTCCCTTAACTTTAACAAAGGGATCATTTTAACCTAAATTATGATGTTTCTGTATAACCTTAACAAAGTAGTTACATCATCTCAAAGTCCCCATTAAGTGTTTTTTATTTTCATACATGTCTTGCATCCATATCTCACCTATATGCCAGTTTCAGGCCCAACAATGGAAAAAAGCTGTTTTGCAGGCATTTTTTAATGTAATTTTAATGTTGTAACTTCCTGGAAAATCATAAAAAATGATGATGACTCATTCTGCACTCTGGGGACGTTTGTCATTAAATAATTTATACTTCAAGAATTATTTGTAAAGTTTTGGACAGCACAAACAAGCGATGTCGTCCTGATAACATGGGGCTAAAATAGTAAAACGATACTATGTGCCGTACTGAAGGCCATAGACAAACACTGCAATGTACTTCCTCATTTAATTTGGAGGGATTTTTCGGATGTCTGCAGCTATTGCACAGTAGCAGCATTTTTAAAGGCTGTCTAGTGTACACTGCAAGACCTTTCCTTCACCTAGGATCCATTTATCTCCTGCTGACCAAAGCGGAATCAGAGTATCAGTGAGCCTTCATGGCTTTCCCTCTGTTCACCCTAACAACAGGCTACTGATAGCATATCTGCTCCCAGCAGACCGACAGACAGACAGGCAGTGAGAGAAAATCAAATGCCCTTATCACTGCCTGCCATATGATGGGATTAGCTTGAGTGTTGTCTAACAAAGCATTAATGAGCAGTTTTAATTGCCTGCACGGCATACCCTGCCAAGCCCTGCCTGAACTACACACACACACACAGAAACGCAGAGTTGTGACGCATATTTGTCCCATCTGAAATGGCGTCCAAGTGATACAGAATTTGTATTCATCACTGGAGTACGCACAGACCATTATTGCTGTCATTCCAATACAATTGGTGTACAATTTGACAGAGAAAATGGGTTTGAAGACGACTTTAACCTCCATTTACTCCCCCACACAATGCTGACTTAATTGAAATCAATAGATGTTTTTGATTATCTTGTAGTATCATATCACAGTGCAGCCTCACGGCAGCCATGGGAATTCAGCAGCGCTCTGACCTGAAAGCCCCGTGATTACAGCAGGGCAGAGGGTAACCTCTTTCATTTCACTCTATAAAACTACGATTCAAAAATACAATTCTATAGATATGTGATGTCTTGTCTGACTGGACTTGTCATTAGTTTGTGATGAGGGGTGCTATTGCTTTCATTGGATTGGTAAATATCCCACAAAGACAGGTGACTTGGTCTACTTTTGCCTTTCCTATGAAGCCCTCTACTTTAGGTGGTGGTGGTGATATGCTCTGTACTGTCAATGGAATATGGAATAGCAGAGATATTACTCCACAGTAAACACCACATTTCTGTTTATTAAGTCTGGAAAACAGCTTTCTCTCTCTCTCTCTCTCTCTCTCTCTCTCTCTCTCTCTCTCTCCAAATGTATACATTTTACTACTGATATTATCATTATTATTGTGAGTTCTGGTAGTGTGGGACAGATGTGCACTGTAATGTTTTAATGTGTGTAAAATCAACAGCCAGTCACCAAAACTGATTGAATTGAACTGTTGCTACAACACAAATCTAATCATTGGCTTTGTCTGACATCATCAGAGTGGGCGTGGTTTGTCTGTAAAGATAATCTGTCAAGTGCGAACATTTCATGAGTTCCTTTTCACATTTATGAGGTCGTTGAAGTAATTGAAATTAGGTAACACGCTGTAATACTGGTTCATACTGAAGTGATTTAACAACTGGTTGAAACGAAGAAGAAATTAAAGTAATTCATTAATGCTGTAAAACTGTCATTTACCCCTCACAACCCACCACCAGTGCAGCCCGCATTTCAGTTTTTGTGTTAGAGAGTTTTTACGACCTTATAGCACAATGTATCACAAGACAGCCACATCCTCGAGCATTAACTGCTTTATCATCTATTTTTCTCTAGATGGGATAAAAATTTACCAAATGAACATCGTGCTGTACTGAAAAAGTCTTGAAACTAGCAATTGAGACCACAAACACATTAAGAAACTATTTATTAAGATAATATATCAAGTGAGAAGAAGGGGCATTTTCTCATAAGCCTATATACATTTCTTTTTGAAACCAGTAGAGTCACCACCAACTGTCTATTAGAATGAATGCAAGGTTTAAGGCACCTCTGCATTGGCTCACTTTTCAAGATACTCCTTCCATGTTTTATACGGCCAATGGTCTGCATGCACTTTGGGGGAAAATGCTTAACCTCTGATTTATCTTTTCAAAGTCCTCTGATCTCATGTTTTAACATGCACTGCACTGACATTTGCATGTACTGTAGTTAAAGCGGACCAACCCAGCCATTCCCTACTCTTATGTCAGCTATTTTGACTTGTCACACAGTTCAGGAGACACAGTCTGAGGATGGGGAACCAGTCACCATAATATCCCAGAATGGTCAGCAGCAGTCGCCCTCCACCAATCATGCCAATAATTAAGCAGATGGTGGCAAACTATGCCGCTGGTCCGACTGTTGAGCAGAGGAAGAAACAGAATGTCCGTAACAACACAGGCCACACAATGACACAGCAAAAGGCCACACTGTTTAATCAACACAAGGTGCTAGCATAGTCAAATGTGAAGAGAAACGCCTCGAGGCAGCCCTTTTTACAATACGGGATATGACTGACTTTCTACCTAACAGCTTGTGGAGATATAGGGAGCAAAAACAGACCATCTGTGGTCAAAGTGTTGTCAAGAATTGTTATCCACATCAACTAAAAATTCAGAATGAGAACAGTGCTGAATCAGGATGGTAGCTACATGTGCTGTAGTGTTCAAACAGCAATAATTTGACAACAGCAGCAGTGTGAGGCTTGAACCAAACAGTGTTCCTTAGACCCTCTCTGTCTTTTAGCGATGAATGGAGACAGAGGAGGCCTGTGTGACAAAACAGGGAGCCTGACTTCCAGCTGGAAACAGCTCCTTTCTCCTGGCACAAAAGAGTAAAGAGCCCCAAACAGAGCTCAACACTCCTCTTCTCACTTAGTCTCAGCTGCCTTTCCCCACATACTCTTCTCTTCTCTTCTCTTCTCTTCTCTTCTCTTCTCTTCTCTTCTCTTCTCTTCTCTTCTCTTCTCGGTAGAATGAGTGATCACCGTGCCAGAGCCTCAACCAATGAACCCATCCTATCCTTTCCAGTCTCTGGGGTCTTTTGCCACGCCACATTTATCACCAAATGTACCAGGAGCGCTGGCGGTGTAGTGCATCTCAAAGCTCAGAGGCAGACCCTTTTGCCTTGTGGCATCTTCTTCTACACTGAAGCAGAGAAGAAATGGCACAAGACTAAGTATAATGTCGCGGAAAGACATGATGAGATACGGTAGAGTGAGAGAAGGTGGAAAGTTGGACAAGTAGTTCATCTTTATGTTTTTTTCCCCGATGATTTTTCACAGTGCAGTCCCTCTGTTCTTCATAGACAATGTTTTGAGCCAGTGCTGTGGGAAAAACCTGCGCTATAACCCCATGATGAGCAGAAATAGAAAAACCTTATCATTGAAGAAGGTCTAATTAGTGTTGCGTTTGCTGTCAAGAACCTTCACATCATCAGCCCGGCGCTCTCCAGCTCAGTGTACTTGACACGACTTTCTGAAGAGTACTACCCACACAGCTGACAAAAGGGGTAAAATTGCATCAAAGGTACATTTGTTTATGATGGGAGAACTAAAAGGGGAGAAATGAAGACCATGAATGTGAAAGTTTCCTGTCTGAGACTCAGCCATAGTCTTTGGCGTGGGAACACTGTAAGATCTACCATCAAAAGTGATTCACGTGTTTACTTACAAGAAAGGTTACAGAAACACCTCACAGCAAGTTACAAGGTTTTGCACTTAGTGTATTATGTACTTGGTGGAGACGTGTAAAACTGTGACATTTTTTTTTTTTTAAAAGGCTGCACTATGAAGTTTCACATAAAAATAAAAATACAAAATATTATAAATGCATTCTTTTCCTGTGTCATCAGGATAAAAAAGTTGATTGTCAAATTTCCAAATCCAGGAAAATAGCATTAAAGATATTACAAATCTTGAAATGGACTCAAATTCAATGGCTTGGCAGCCTTCTCAACTGTAACTCCCGCACCACCACATGCCTTGTAATATACTGTAACTGCAGTGTAGATATAAATGAGTAATCATGCGATGTGCAGTAAACGACAATAGTTAACAGTATAAATAAATGCTACATCAATGCTACAACAAATGTTTGTTTGTTATTGTTACCTTCAAAGTCTACAAAACATTCTGACATGTACAAATGTCTGAACGCTGTTAACTGCTTTTGAAACAATCTAGCAGTTTAGTGCTTGTGCATCTTGTAACGCAGACTCAAACTGGCTTTCAGTTGCTTTGAAACCGTCTCGCCTGTAACTGTCCCACCACCCCTTACACCTCCCAACATGAAATTCAGAAAATAAACATGTAACATGAACTTGATATGACACATTTCGTATAAATGTTGATACAGAATGTAGCCTATGACGTTCAAAAGTATCTGTCTTTTTCAGGAGTGTTAACTTCCAACATTTTATCCTGGCAGCTGGGATAAAAAAATCGATGATCCCTCAGTACTTTTTACGAATATGACCAAATGCAACAACATGAGTGGTTTCCAGGGGAGACTTGGAATGTGGGCTGTTATCCCCATATTTTGAATTCATCAGCCTGCTTAAATTCTCACAGGGATGATGCAAACATGCTGACATTTAGCAATATTTTCATCATGCTCACCTTAATTAAAGTTAACTGTATTATCTGCCAAACTTTGCTAATTAACATTAAACAAAAATGACACGTGAGGACGATGGGAATGCCATTAGTTTTTGCAAGTATTCGATCATAAACCAAAGTGTGGGCAGTTAAAAATTTGACATTGCGATGGCACTGATCAACAAAGTGACAACTCCTAATTATTTTGTACTGACACTGAGACACCTCAATTTACGGACGTCCCTTTGTTTACGAAACACATGTTTGAGATGAAACAGTGATGCTAGCGAAAAAAAACTATCCTTGAATAAATGTCCTCTATGGTGCAGCGATTCATTGCTCAACAGCGCAACATCCAACCGAGGATGCATCATATGTCAACACCCCCCAATCTCTCCCTCTCTCCCTCCGTAATGCTGCTTATGCAGAGAGGAAGAAATCTGATGTCATGCCTGCCTGCCCTCGGCTGTCAAGCCCTCTGACACACACAAGCACACACACACACACACACACACACACATACACAGACAAACGTTATTTACAGTATAATTACTTCCATGACAGTTCAGATGCAAGCCCATCACTCAGTATTATCAAACTATTGAGGCGTGTAACAGCCTATATATAATACAGAAGGAAAAATCTGAGCGCCATTACAGATCCACGCTCGCACACGACCAACGACACACACTGTGAATGCACGAAATGATTTCGACAGTCATCTCAGAAAAAAGAAAAATGTCGACAGTTTTTTTTTTCTTCTTATAAAAGAGATTCCAAAAATTCTGAACAGATAAAGAGACCTTCCATAATATAAACGAACCCTTGGAAGCAAAATAACCGATCAAGACGGGATCGTTTTTCCTCATCATAACCATTGCTAGTCTGCAGAATATGGGAGGAAATGGCAGGCAAGGCATATTTATATGAGTTTCTAAAGCCTACAGTTCCTATGCAAATCCCCTGTAGATGACTAAGTGATTGCACAGAGACTCTCCCATTCTGCCGCTCTCTCTCTCTCTCTTTCTCCAATTCCCCGTAACCTGAGCCACCGGAGCAGAACATGCACTTGTCTTTGCTTCATGCCTCAATCTCAGCGTTGCCGAGGGGCGTGCTGAGAGAAATCAGATGTAATTAGGCGGATGTTTGAGAGGCAGTTGGATATTAACATGGATTTCACCCCTCAACATGGTGTTGAATGCCGGGCGCACATCTCCTGCAGTCACTTTATGTTTGCAGACAGATGTTCTTTAAGGCCCCCTCGCACCGTCGTGAAATTGCGGGGCGTAAGCACCGATTGTGCACATGTATAATGGAGATAATGCGGTTCGAGGAGAAATCTGAGTGAGGTTTTTGTCCCGTTGTGTCTTGCTTTGGGAGAACATAACACTAAACAGGGCCGAGAACTACGAAGATATGAGCTGCATATCCTGGCAACTGGGCTTGAAATGGCTGCCTTGATTATGTTCACTGACAATGTTTTTTCCAGTCATGGAAGGGGTAGGTTAATGTACTGAACACAAATCTGTTAGGCCTGCAGACATCCTCTTGCCCCTCAGGATGAAATGTAATACCTTACCTGAGCTAAGCTTAGTGTAAGTTCATTTAGGATGAATATCAATTTTGCTACTCGTCATTCTCATTTCTCTTCCTCTCCTTCCTTTGGGGACACCAACGGGCATTTACTCTTCCAGTTAGACAGACCAGATTATGCCATGATCTTCTTCATAACAATGCTGCCGAACCTTAAACCAGTTTCTCCTGTCTGCTGCTGTAGTCGTTCTCCATCCCATTCACTTTGAGTTTCAACACTTCCAGCACGCTGGTCAAATCTAACTGGGATTTGATCAGACTCCCAGCCCAAATCCATTTTTCGTTACCATAGCAACCCATGTAGATATGCTGGGGGGCGGCTGCTCAGGGGTAGAGCCGGCGTCTTGTTATCAGAAGGTCACTGGTTCAATTCCCCTGGTCTGCATGTCGAAGTGTCCCTGGGCAATATACTGAACCCCAACCTGCTCCTGATTCGCTGGTCGGCACCTTGCATGGCAGCCACCGCCATCAGTGTATGAATGTATGTATGAATTACTGAAAGTCAAAGGAAAAAAGTGTCTGCTAAATGCCCTTAAAATGTAAAACAAAAATGCATGCTGTTGATGTCTGGACCCCCAACAGCGATCTGACTATAACTTGCAAACGGTAGTACGGACACGCAGTCTTTTAGATTGGATCTGAGAAGCAAATTGGATTTGCTTCTTGAATCAGAACTTCTCTTATCATCACCTCCACCACCAGTATGTCGACTCCTTCAGGGTGGGATTCTATGCAATGCACAGCATCACCATTCCCTTTAAATACAATTACGTCACAATGGAGTCCAACACCAAAGACTATTTACATTTCTTATCTTTTTTTCGCACATGTGAATTAAATATTTGTTCACACTGGATAAGTCTCTCCCGATTGAAATGCTGTCCTACATCTGGTAGAGGTGTCAGATCAGATAAGACTTTGAGAATCGGCACAGGACTTGTAAGAAAGTGTCATGCTTTAGTTTCTTAGAGTTGATTTTGTAAAGCAAGAATGATTATTGCACATAAAACAGTGAATGCTCTGCAGATCATTCCAATATAAATATTTTGTGATGATGCTTAAAAATGTTTTCCTTATTATGTCAATGAATGAAGTGAATTTTGGCAGTGTTATGTCTCTCCATAAAAGAGATTTGTTTTTTTGAAAATGCTTTGTGTTGTTGCCATTATTTGAAGAATGCATTGAGCATGGAAACGACCATGACCATACGCTGCATTCAAAACCAAATTTTATACACACAGTTTATATGGGCCACACAAGGATTTGATCTGATAGTTAAATAATGTGATTTTTCTTTGTTTGTTCGTTTTGTTTTATATATATGTATATATATATACATATATATATATATATAT
>CAEMYA010000098.1:640509-656481 GCA_903131615.1 Diplodus sargus | reverse complement strand
ATATATATATATATATATATATATATAAAATATCTTATATCTTAACCAAATCAAAAATTAACCAAATGTTATTTTTAATCATTTTATCAATTGCTGAGCCTCAGCTGTGGTTATCGGTAGGAGTACAACTTAGAAGAGTACAAGACTGACACACACACACAAACACACGCACACACAAACACACAAAACCCTGAATAGGACATGCTTCGAGGAAAAATGGCAGAGACAGATTACAGATTAAGCGTGCCACATCCAGCTCTCTAACTCTCCTCTCTGTCTCCTTTCTCATGGTAAATGCTTTCCTTTTCTCTGTTTGGAGAAGTAGTGGGAAACAGTGAGTCAGGCTGGAGTGCTCAGAGCTGGACCGGACTGTTAATGCTGCCGAATGAATTAAGATTCGGTTCTGCTGGTTTACCATTTGAATGACTGGGAGGCTTGGGAAGGTAGCGAGCTCTGGACACAAAGAGATGCTTCACAGCCCGAATGCACTTTGGTTCACATCTACATGTCTAAATATTTGCTTCCAGGGACACAGCATGTTGTGTGTAAGTGAGAGGACATTATACTGTACAGCAACACAAAGAGAAAAATGTTTTTTTTAAGTGTCTTAATCATCTTCATTACAATTCTAACAATAAAAAACTCTTTATGTGTGTAACTGCAATTCTGACCTATTTCCACTATTATTTTCAAAGTGGCCATATCAGACAAATGCTTATAAATTTGACTAACTGACTCATATTTATTCGGAAACAATCCACTGCTGAACCTCTGTTATGGGCCCAGGTGAAAAAACAAGGTGGTGCAATAGTTCTGAGAAAGACAGCTGATTGTTGAGCCTCATTTCCAGTTATTTGACGACCTAGGACTGAAATCAATAATCAACTATCTTACATATTGCGCCTTTAACAAATCAATATGTTACTCATGCATCTGTCAGAGCCCATTTGCATAGTGAGAGGTCACCTTGTCCAGAACACACTTGATAATTCTGCAGTCGGCTGCTTTCACGGTGTAATTTCACCGTTAACCCTGCACACAAGACGATTTTGGTGGTCGTTCACGTAGCTTGACATGGTCTGATAGTATCACAAGGATAAGTCCCCCTGAGATCAGCCTACAGATTGTAGTCAGGCTGTCAGTCAGGGGAAAGCCTGATGGAAATAAAACACAGGTTAACCTTTGTTACCCTCAGACTATAACAAGTCATTGACTTTCTGGACACCATAAGGGCCCTCGGAGAGCACAGACTTTTGCAAAAGCCAAAGGGCCATTCTTCTATGATACACAAATCTGCAACCACAAACACGCAAACAGTGTGTCTGGATAAATGTGGAATTGTGACGATGCTGCAATTGCAGTTTGAGCAGCTGCATGTGTTGGCTACACCAGGGTGCACATCAGGGTATACTGGATTGAAGAATGTATGGAACTTATTCCTCCAAGGCCAGATTGGCAATTGCAAGGGATATTCCCCTTGTTGAACTTTGAGATTTGCTAATTCTCTGAAAAATGACAGACTTAGCGTGATGAATCCGATCTCTTTAATACGTACAACATAAAAAGAGCACCCAAAGTGTTCTCTCCAGAATGTCTTCACTTATATACAACAGGACTACAAATGCAGACCTCATGACAGGTGTTAATCATGCTTTCCCGTGAGCAGTGATCAGGAGACTACGGAACAGCTTCATTCATCAGGCTGTGAGACCCAACTCATCGTCAATACTCCCATTAGAAAGAATTGTGTTTTTCTTGTGTGCCATAAATTGAGTAAAACTTACATTTCCTTGGCCAACCTTGTGTTGTAGAATGACAATTAAGTGAACCCTGAACCCTTCCACCAAGTTTCTTGAAAATCAGGTCAGTTGCTTTCCATAATCTTGCAAACAGACAAACAGAAAAACAACCCGATAAAACCAACAAACCAAACCGGGATCATAACCTTCTTTGGAAGAGGGAATAATAAGTTGGGATTGATGGTCTGTCATGAGTTGCTTGAGTGAGTACATTCTAATCTTGACCGGCCTACGGGGTTCATAAAAGACCCAGTGCTTGTAGAATGAGGGCTACACTATGTAACCACTTTTTACAGGGTGATTCTGATTGCCGGTTGAACGGAGCAGGATGTTGGTATGATGGAGGGGTGAAAAAAATTGTTGCAGGTGAGCACTTTATCCCCCACATGGGCGCTTTCACAAGGCTTGTCATCAGAGAGAGGCGAGACCATCAACAGGGTCCTGATTACAAAGAGAGCACTTTACTGCAGCCTTACAGGAAACCCACTGAGGGTGCTATTTATAGAATACAAATGTTCAATTCACATTTCAGTCTCACTTTTCAAATCTAACAAAGAGTACAGTGACCCATCCCCATCGCCACACTCAATATCTACAGTGCATCCTTTGTGAGCACAGATTCTAAGAAAAATTGCAATACATAACACATAAAGCGCCATTGTGTCACCATTTTGGCTTATTTCATTTGAGTATCAAGTGATTTACAGTCTGTTTACAGTGTTTCAAGAAGCATGACTTCAGTTAGTGAGCCTGTATTTACTATGTACAAGTATTGAAAAACACATCCTTCTTCGTAGCTCAAAAATCATGGCAACACAATTCCTGCTACCCACTTATCAGACATGAGGCTATTTAACATTAGAACTATTTAACATTGAGCCAAAAATAAGACGTTTACCAAAATGAACCACAGATAAAGTATTGTGATTCCTCATTGAAGCTTAAGACGTTGTCAGGAATGTTTAAGCCACAAATCACACGCACAAAAGTAGAGACGTTCAGGATCTGTGTGACCCAAATGGCGTGGAACTGGTTGCATCTGCTAATGGCACAATTAATCATACAGGCCACCGCGTGTGTCACATGCTGGAACAACACATTCTTTTCATTTCCACATCGCACGAAATTCCCCTCTCCCATCGCTTCCCTTTTTCGGGCAGCAGGAATATCTCCAGGCAGCCTCGCAAGACAATGGCGCGCAATTACCCCGAGCAAAATGCACTGTGGCACTGACAAATGTAGTTTTTACTGAGCAGGAGACGTTATGTTCTCACATCAGAGTTAAATACCTCCTATTTATCTCAGCCAAGGCGAGGGAGAGAAAAGAGCAAAAGGGAAAAAGGAAGGCAGGGGGAGAGAAAGTCAGAGTGATCAAGACAGACAGACAGAGAGAGAGAGGGGGTATTAAGCCTTGGGCTGTGGAGACATTGCGAGACGTTCCATGACAACCGAGCTGGAGGATTCTGTACCATTTCGTCCGATGTTGCTATAAGGAATATCACATGCCAACTGAGAAATGGCACAGTGAAGAAGGTGCAGCCGCATAATGACTTATAGTGAATTTCTCACGCAGATGTGAATGGCATCTCTGTGCAGCTCAACTGACATGAAACTGACGTGACTACGAGACATTGAACGACATTTTCATTTTATGAGTCACAGTCAAGACTTGGATCAAAGCACGGCAAGGCAAGGCAAGTTATGTAGCACCATTCAGACACAAAGCAATTCAAAGTGCTTTACAGGGACATGGCAATGCATCAAAACAAGACATTTAATGTTCCGAAATACAGTCCAGTCGATCCCCTCAGCTGGCAGCTGTGACACAACTGCAATGGTGGCCATATCATCCTTTGAGGCAACTCTGATGGTAAAGTTAAGTCCATTATAAGAGCTTGTTTTTTTTCCCACTGACAGGCCGAGGCTGTTATTCCAAGTGTCTGACAACATTACAGAAAATATTCCTATGGCGTTAGACCTCTTTGCTAAATCATAAGATCTATCTTGTCACCAGAAACACAAGTCTCTTTCAAAAGATCACCTCGCTCTGAATTTCTCGAGGTGACGTGTCAGTCATTTATATTGTCAAGCTCATTTAAATATTCAGCTATGCATCCATTCAGCCATTGGAAATACATTCTTGCAGGCAGTACCTCCAGGTAAACTCCAAACTCCTCCAAACCTTTTGGCACCACATATTATTTACCCAAAAGCTCTCTCTCTGTAGGAACCATTGCCAGACACTAGAAATACCTCAGCCCGTCAGTAGCAAAAACAAGCACTTTGAGTGGATGCAACCTTGACGGTTAGAGTTGGAGGATCAGGCCTATAAACTAGTGAGGTAGCTGTGTCATTAAAGCAAGTCATAGCAAAGTGTAGCAACAAAAAACCCTGAATACTGCTATTTATGTTATCTCTAATCAAGGCTTCATGAAAAAATATGGGGGCTAAAATCTGTGTACATAAATACAAACTCATAGTGCTCTGCAAGCAAAATAATGAGAGAAATAACCATCCCATTCTTTTTTTCTTTTTTTTTTGCATGACTGGCCAAATATTGATAAAGACGTCATCATAATTATTTTCCCTTGTTTCTACAGTATCTTATTTATAGAAATGCAGTGTCAGCGTTTGTTTATTCAGTGGGGAAATAAGTAAGACGTCATTTAACAAAAGAAGTCAGTTGCCTGAAGTAAGCATAACAATGTGGCACGTGGAAAAGGTCAGAAGGTCCTGAAAAATGTGGATGTCATATTAACCTTAACATCAGTATAATATAGAAAATACTACTTTATACTAATACTATTTTGTTCTTACCTAAGTGATAAGAAAGCAAGTGAAAGTGAAAGTGACACTCTCTATTCACAGTATTATATGAAGAACACTTTATCTCTGGAAATTAGCATTCTAAAACTGAAAGATACTATGACGCTGCCGTTCTCTGGTTTCAACTGTTTCATTATTCTTACATGCAAAATCAAAACATGTATGAATTGAAGGTCAACATGTTCTCCTTAAATTCCCCCACTTTTCTTAATGGTGCTGTAGTTTCCTGTCAGGAATCCTCCTGCCGCTGCCCCTTGACCGCAACACTGGCTTCTGAACAGCATTTGGACCCAAGGCGCTGAGCTGTGGCTGCCCACTGTTGCGAAATGGTGAGGATGGGTCACATGGCTGAGGACAAATTTCCCCACAGGGAATAATAAACTACGACTTCGCCGAGGCTGTGGAACAACACCCTTTTGTCTCAATGCGTCCGCATGTGTTTGCGTGGGTCGAGCCACTGCCTCCCTCTTATTGCCTACTGACTCATGAATCAAGGTGTTTGTGTTGACTGTGACCATTAATTTGGAAAAGGGTCACTTCGAGGGTCAAGGTTGTTATTTTTCTCAAATAGTGTCCTTAGGCTCTGTCTTGCTGGCCTCAGTAAACTACGGCTTTATTTGCTCATATTTGTACCACCACATATACTCTGAGGTCAATCATAGGAAGAAATCTGTTACATATATTATTAAGCACAGAAGAAAAACTATACTGGCCCTTCTGGTAAACATGCTTCTGACAAAAGAAAAAAAAAAAAGCAGAATGGCAATGCACATGACCTGACCTGCAATCATCTTGATTACAAGAATGTAACATCTCATGAAATACTGAAGAAATTGGTTACTAATCACGTAAGCGACCCAAAAGCCGCCATGAAACATTAGCGCCGCACGTCGCCTCGGCTCACCAGTGCGCTGCTTTACGATATTTATGATGACATTTGATTCCGAGAAATGCATCTTGCTTTGTCTCCCACCGAGAGATATCAAATTGAATGCCACACTGTGAAGGCGTAACTTGATTTTTTTTCTGGAGCAACCAATTTCACAGTGTAGCCCGGACTGGCTGTCTGTGTGGGCTTTCATTTGTGAAGGTTATCCAAATAAGATGGAGAGGCATCACAGGCTTCTGTTTGTGTGTTTCTGTCGCTCTCAAGCAAACAGAGGTGCTCTCAATTGTCTTTCTTTCGTATCTGAAGCCAAAGCTGTGACTCTGTAAGTCTGGCCCCGGTAAATTATCGGGAGAGGTCATTGAAGGTTCAAGGTCAATCAGGGCTTTGACTGAGGTTGAATGGAGGAGGTTCAGCTCCATCTCGACCTCACCCAGCCCCCTCTCAGCGCGCCCACGGTGATGCAGGTCATTAACTCTGTAATGTGTGATGTTTTGGGGGGGCCTACTGTGTGTTTGTGTCTTCGTCTTCTAGCTTCTTTTCTTACCAGTATTCCCAGTAGTTTCACCTGTTTCTATTTTTCTGTGTTTCATCATCAAATGATTTGTTACACAGTAATGTATTATCTTCAATTATTAATCACCGTCAGTACAATTGTCACACAGATTAGATTTTTTTTCACTGTAAAAGTTTAAAATAGTGAATCAGTTGTTACCTTTTTTTTTTTTTTTTTTTTTTTTTTTTTTTTTTTTTTTTTTTTTTTTTTTTACCTATGTTCCTTTTTATTTCAATTGCTCTTTGGCTAGTACTCTATAAAAACAGAGCCGACAGGAATACACCAAACATACAGTAGCCGTTCCTAGAAAAACTGACATTTGGACAATGTCGAGTCTTTTACACAACAATCATCTTCGGGACAGAAACGCATCTTTTATAATCTCTGTGTCACTGTGTCACAGTTTGTAAGGCTCTCAGGGATCTCTGTGAGCTGAGGCGTGACGCGAGACGCGCTGAAGGCGATGGGTATTCGAAAAGAAAGCCCTCATAGTATTCAGTCTTTAGCATTTAGTGGATTTCATAGTGCAGTGGTTACTGGGGGCCGGAGGAATTAATCCATGGCCCCTTTCATAAAGTTAGTGAATGCCCTGAGTGGCTCTAGGAGAAAAGCATAAGGCCCAGCGGCGTTGGAAACCGATGATCCATGATGCCTTTATGCTATGCTAGTCTGCATCACTATGCCTCCTTCTCCCTCTCTCTTCATCTGCTGTAGCTGTATCTGCTCAGGGAGAATACTTGACTGCACTCCATGAATACAGAGAAGCAGTTTTAGCTATTTCCAGAAAGCATCAGCTCAAAGCTCTCGGACCCGAAAGTTCTTTGTCTTTCTCTGTCTGGCGTTCACAGCTCACTAATACATGGTGGTGAGCCTCACTATGAGTATGGGGGAGCAGTGGGCTAATTGTGAAAGTGCGAAAACAGCAGTGATGACAAATTAAATGATGTAGTGATTACAAAAAACAGTAAAAGACCAGTAGCGACCAGACAACTGTTTAAACAAATTAGAATGAAAACAAGGCATACACTTTAAGTCATTGTTTACATCTAGTAAACACACACTGAGGCTCATTCCCTTCAAGACAATAACAAAGTTAAAAGGCACAACAGAATTAGCCTAACAGCAATTAACAATTACTTTACAGTAGAATTGTACATATAATCAACAATCAGACAGCTGGCATAATGGCTTGATTGGTTAGCAGGAAATTGATCACAAGAAAACTAATTAAACAAATCACAAAACAGCAATAATTGTAAAAAAAAAAAAAAAAGTTTATCAATATTTTCTCAACCAGAAATCTGACAAAAATGGTGGATGCATCCAACTTTTGGTGGAAAAATGGTACAACAGTATCGACTGAGGGGCCATCCACATGGGAGCGCTTTTGTGTGTAAACTCACATGTTTTGCATCGTTTTGGCCGATCGTCCACATGGATCCTGTAGACGCACTTTATTGAAACCTGGTCTCAGGGTGGAAAAATCGAAAAACGCTACCCTTGCGTTTTCGCGTGGACAGCAAATCCGCATACATTGCGCATTGATGACGCCATCGCCCCGCCCCTCAACCTCTAGCCTACGACCTCTGAACCCCGCAACATCTCCGCCACCTATAGGCCTGGAATATGAACTACAGCGTGTTGAGTCGTTTTTAAATGGATCCGTTTGGATGCAAATATTCTTGAAACGATGCCAAGGAAGACGGGGGGAAAAGAGATCGTTTTGGTACGTGTGGACATGGCCTGAATCACGTGACAAGTGAATAGGCAATCTGTCCCCTTCTGCAAATAAACCCAAAATGTGTGCCACTTGTTACCCTGCAATCCCTCTCTATCCCCGCACAGGATTCCTGTCCGTTTTGCATTTAAGCAATCCTCTCCCTCCTCGCCATATCACCACATGAAGCTGCAGCAGTAACTGTGATTACTGGAGGAATATGAAGCTATTCAACATTTATTTTAGTAAAAACACATTATATACAGCAGCTTTAAACCTGTGGCTAGTGGAAACAGGCTATAAACACAACATTTCTCTCTCTCTGGTTCTTGAGCTGTACTGAACCCCTCTGGAGCCTATTTTTATTTTAAAAAGACAGCTGAGAGGATCATAATGACTTTATTGCGAACGTGGTAGCTCGGTGTGCTGCCCTAAATGGAGACACTTTCTCCAAATGTCACCATTTTTAGACCCAATGACTCGTTGTTGCTGGATTCCGAAAACACACAATGGCCAGTGGCCTTATTTCAAGCTTAACGTCTTACAGTTACAGGAAGACAAAGTGCCCTCCACAACAGTAAACTTGCGCTCCTTTCACTGCTCATACCCATGTGCAGAATTAAGATGATAATTGACGAGAGCTCTTTGTGGTCTGGGCAGCTCTGTGTAGCCAAAGTCTGTACCAGTCAACAGTGCTTCACTCAGGAAGGATACACTTATTTCCTAATCCACAGAACACGATTTGAGTTTGGTGCAATTGTTAGCTGACATAAGCCATTTCCTTCATTTCAAAGGGTTTCTAAAGGCTGCAAAGCCCCCAGATCCTCAAATGACCTAAATGTGGGAATGTGGAGAAATGTCATGGCAGCCGTTCAAATAATGGTTCTATGATTTATGTCATCGTGTCAGACAACCTTACAAACTATGGATAGAAAACAGTAACGGGAAACATTAAACACAAAACTTGCCTTTTACCCAAATGTGCGAGAGCAAAGGCAGCATTGTTTAACAAAAAACAATTTTGTCTCGCTGGAGGACGAATCAATTAAAAGCCTGTTATGCTCAACCAGCACCCATCAGTAAACCCCAGTCTGTTTTACTCAATAGTTTTGGCCCTGTGGGGTGGAAAAGCACTCGATAATTGTTACATTTTTCCATTATCACAAAGTAGTATCAAAATTGACAATTATTTTTTTTCTAATAAACAATGAACATACATAATCATGAAACCATCGAACATGACCTCCAAACGCCTGAGGCAGAGCAACTGAGATAACAGCATTGTTCACTTTAATGATCTCATGCTGCAGTTAACTCGTTTGTTTGCCGGCTGCTGTGTCTTCCAGGCTCAGGGGACCTTTGCTTGAGGCCAGTGTGCAGAAACTACAGGAGTTGGAAGTTAATATACAGTACGACATGGAGTGGATTTGTCGCATATTGTAAAGCACGTATTTCTAGTTGGAAATGTGACCTTCGATGGTTAGATAATAACCAAGACTGGATGTTGAAATGTTGTGAGTCACCGATGAGTTTCACTGGTGCCTGAGCCGGCCATCTCTTTAAATCAGTGCAGCCTAAATCAAAGGCAAATCAAAAGTGTCCCACGGAGCGACTTGCGGGTCACACGCGCAGTCAGGCAACAAGTGGCTAATCGTTTCTGACTCAACAGCAGACCATGCTCTTTTCACTAGTAATCATAGAACGAGAGGCTTTGGTGAGGCACCAAAACATGAGCCACGTCTGACAGATTCTGAAATGACATTTAAAACAGAAATCATGTGTTGGATAGTTCTTCCTCAGAAGTCTATTTTAACTCCACTTCATTTGCAATGTGCTGGTCACGCACTTCTATTCTACTAGTCACACCCAGAATGCCAAGATCTCACTTCAACCCTGAGCAGTAAGTCATGTAAAACCTGTCAAAACAATTGACTTGGTGGTAGGTAGTGCTACTACAGAACATACTGTATGCTAATGGTTGGAAATTAGTTAATTACTTAAACCGTGTAAACCTAAATGTGAATAAACAGATGCTTCCACATTCAATGGTTGAACACATAACTTTGGGCCGATGATGCTTTTCTGATGGTTTTGGTACATACAAAGTCTGCAGTGACAGGTGGAAAAATCTGCCCAGTCGCCAGAATCAAATTTTACATCCCTGCAAACCGTGTATACGCTAACATGTGCACATGTCTTATGTATCATAACATATTCTACATTCCATGTTATATCACAGTCACTTTAAATAAAGAAGATTGACATTCATTTTAGGAGGTGGAGGGGATGGTGGTGGAATTTGCTAGCTAGGCCAGATGGCTCTCACATTAAGGGCCACTGTTTGAAGCAGTGTCCCTTCACTTAAGCTAGCTATAAGCACACAACATAAAAAAAATGTACGTTTGCAACATAAAGAAAGTTTCAACATATCGGTGTTTTACAGAAGAAAAATACATTGCCAACATTTATTCTAGCGATGGGGTTGGGAAAACCCCGTGCTTATTCAAAATAATAAGTTTGTGTGTTCATCTCAACCCCTGATATCATATATCATACAACAGTTAAACAAAATTTTATCTCTAAAATATCAGTTCACCCCACTGAGAGAAAACACATTCTATAGCTCCTGGTGGAAACATTTGCACCATTTCTTTAAAAAAAAGGATTGTGTCCACTAAGTTGTCTCAGTAGCTCACTGAATCCATTGAAAGTCTGTTTGCTCAGTCTGAGCTTCATACTGTTCTAAATTATTGTTAGAAAAAGCAGACAGCGTATATAAATTCAAAGAAGGGTATAAGAAGCGGAGGTGAACAGAGCATCGTTAGTTTAATTTGTGGGGATAAAACAGACATAATAAAGAAACAGAAGAAGATTAAGGGGTGTGGACAGTGTTGCCATTGCATGAGTGATGCTGATCTGAAACTATATGTGACAGAACTGGGCTTATGATGACTTTGCGTGTTGATGTATGTCACAGAATTAAAGAAAACGTCCACAAAGGTCAGTGCCACATTACTCTCAACAAACACCAGTCCTCCCCCCAACAGCTCTTGACTCACTCATCCATAATCATCCAGACCTCGAGACACAAACAATATAGGTCATTTATTCCATGCGTATAGTCAGATTAATATTATATATTGAAATGCACGACCGAATTAGACAACTTGAGTAATGGATTCTGCAGCCCTGAAACAATGCAGAGTCTGAGTCCGATTTTATTTATGTAATTGCCTACCGTAGTGAAAATGGCTCAGGTCCATCCCACTACCAGGACATGGTCAACCCATTGGACCCCAGCCCATCCACTGAGAACTGTACTTGTAGATGGAGTCTGCTGAAACTGATGAATTCTCCAGTGGACCAGAGGATCTGTACTAGCCTGACTGCCTCTGACTCACTAAGAGAAAGAGAGAGAGAGAGAGGGAGAGAGAGAGAGAGAGAGAGAGAGAGAGAGAGAGAGAGAGAGAGAGAGAGAGAGGGAAAGAGAGAGAGAGAGAGAGAGAGTCGAAATGACCTCAAGTCTCCCCTCCATCCATCCCTCACCATTCATCCATCCATCCTTAATGGGATACTCTAACCTGGCTGTTTAACACACATTAACATCAGAGCTCCCCTCAGCTGGAAGTCTCGCTTTGGAAGCTTTTGGCGAGTGTGTATGTGCATGTTTCAAACGGTATTTTGTTGATTTGAAACAGATGTAAAATGTCTGGCTGTGATATGAGTCCAGTAATATTCATTAAAATGCACATGTTCACATATAGTCCAGGTATGATATTCATGTCTTTAACAACACGAGTTGTACAGGTGTAACTAATAAAATTAATAATCATGGCTATATTTTATTAAGGTGGACGAGTGACAGGTCTCTAATATGTGTTAATGCCGGCTTGATACTCCTCAGACGAAAAACAAGAGCCAACCCAAAACAACCTATGTTACAAGGTTGGATTGAATTGTGGGTTGAAGCATGTAATACGGACAGAAGGGTGACTACTGTTTGGTTCCCTTTTAAAACCACAGTAAACTTAGCGTTTGTTAATTATATGGAGTTGCATCAACAAGACTACATAAACATATTACTTTATCGATAGGTTTTTCACAAAACACATTAATACTAGAAGTTAAAATCCTGTTGTTTTAAGAAATGTGATCTCGGCAGTATTGCGTTACAGCGAAGAGTGAAAAAACATTTCACATTCCCATTTAAACATGACGGCCCAGTGCGAGCAATGAGGTAGGACGAGTTCCCATGTTTGCTTATCTATTAATGATGAATGAACATGCACTGAGGGCAAAATTAAATGAAGTGCTGCTTGAGACTGAGTTCATTAATCTGTAACGAGAAACAGTGGGAGAGTAGTTATTGAGAACACAGCTCCCTGCTGTTAAGCTGTTCTGGTTGGAAGACGTAATGATGTTAGTTTTACATTGTACATTAACTTGATAATATTCTGTCCCAGAGGCACAAGAAAATATGCTTCCATCAGGGAAGATTTGTATGAAACAAATTCCGACTGCTGTTGAAAGTGAGTTCCTTTATTAAAAGGTTTTCTGCTTCTTTTGTCTTCTTCTTCTTCATCGTCTTTTTCTTCTTCTTTTTGAGATATTATGGGCTATTCAGATAATGAACTACGAAATACTGCTAGAAAGCATACACTGGTGTCAACTCTGCTGAATACACTCAAAAAACATGTACTATATGCAGAAGACAAGTCTTCACACAAGAGAGTGTTCTGAGCATATTCTTGTTATATAAAATATCAAAAGTGGAAAGATTATTTTACACTTGTCTGGATATCAGATTAAAGATAACAGTTGGACTCATCTAACATGGACAGTGATTTTATCTCATTTTTTGCAGTGTTTCAAGCATTGGTGGTTCAGTGGTAGAATTCTCGCCTGCCACGCGGGAGGCCCGGGTTCGATTCCCGGCCAATGCAACAAGCCTTTTATCCTCTGGTGTCTACTCTGCTGAGTACAGTCATACACACATTCAAACTTGTACTGTACAAGACGCATGAAACTTAAAGAACTATGAACAGTCGTTGCCTTTTTTAATCGAAGCAAACCACAAGGGAGGCTGCTAGACAGATCCCAATTTTGACCTGATGATGGTGCCATATGAAAAGTAAGAGGATCATCAAAGTTTTTAAAATTCATCCTCAGGGGAACATGCGTGTTTGCCATGGTTCACTATAATCTAACCAATAGTTTTGGACTCAAATACTGGGGACCATTAGAGTTCTCAACAGGTCGGGCCAGCCTGACAAACCCGACCGGACCCGCAGGTACAGGCCAGGTTTGGGCCGAAAAAATACGCAAATGAGCCGGGTCGGGCCGGGCCGGGCCTTGGGCTTCCTTTTTTAAAAAAACAAATTTCTTGCAGGTTGTCTGTTTCAGTCTCTCCAAATATATTTTCCCACTGGTCGAAGCGCAGTGTCTTCTTTGCAGCGGGAGCGGGTGCTGCTGCTGACGTTGACGCAGCACCTGTATCCTGGCTCGCGTCACCTTTCTGTCTGCTGTTTGTCTGATCATGATAACAAGTTTATGAGGAAAACAATGCAGGCACGCGGGGGGTCGGGTTCGGGCTGGGTTAGGGCAGACAATTCATGCTGGTGTGTCGGGCTGCGTCGGGTTCGGGCTTAAAAACTTGCGGGCAGGGTTGGGTTGTAATTTTCAGGCCCGTTGAGAACTCTAGGGATTTTTTACAGTGTTTCAAGCATTGGTGGTTCAGTGGTAGAATTCTCGCCTGCCACGCGGGAGGCTCGGGTTCGATTCCCGGCCAATGCAAGAAGTCCTTTAACTTCGTCATAT
This sequence comes from Diplodus sargus, assembly GCA_903131615.1. Taxonomy (NCBI): domain Eukaryota; kingdom Metazoa; phylum Chordata; class Actinopteri; order Spariformes; family Sparidae; genus Diplodus; species Diplodus sargus. Next base: position 642,880 of record CAEMYA010000098.1, on the reverse strand, counting down.
CACAGTAGAAACTGTGGCGTTATAGAGACACTGCTCTTCTATGAGCCATCCATGGGCCTCTACCCTGCTCAATACATTCACAAAATATTACTGCACAATCACATGACACTTTCTAACTTTTGACTTTTTGAATCATAACAGTAAAAGTGAATGACAAGTGTTGCCCACAGTTCCTTGGACTCATCTAACATGGAGAGTGATTTTATCTCATTTTTTAGAGCATTTCAAGCATTGGTGGTTCAGTGGTAGAATTCTTGCCTGCCACACGGGAGGCCCGGGTTCGATTCCCGGCCAATGCAAGGAAGCTTTTAACTTTGCCATATCACAGTAGAAACTGTAGTGTTACAGAGATTATTACTCTGCTATGAAGCATACATAAGCGTCTACTCTGCTGAGTAAATTCACAAATTTGTACTGTATAAAACACATTACACTTTTAAATTTTTGAATCTGACGCGATGATGGTGCTAAATGACAAGTAAGGGTTACCAAAGTTTTTGAAACTCATCCTCAGGGGAACATGCATGTGTTTGCCCATGTTCATTACAATCCAACCAATAGTTTTCCAAACTTTTCTCAGAAAATCAAAATGGGGAACCTCATTTTGGTACCAAAGTGAAAGGCAAGGTTTGCCCACAGTTCCTTGGACTCCGCTGTTATTATCTTACTTTTTACAGTGTTGGTGGTTCAGTGGTAGAATTCTCGAATTCTCGGGCACAGTGCCACAAAGCGCCAGTGGCCGGAAGGCGCATTACATCCATAGTGGTTTAGCACTACCATAGAGAATGACTGGGAAACGGTTTAGGGCACATTTGGTATTTTTTCTGAAGCATCTAAGGCCTTGGAACCAGTGGATGTTAAAAATGTTAAACTCTAGACTGTAAAACTGATTCAATCAAAATAGATTTCTCAACAGCTCTTGTGCTAATATTTGTCCCTATCAATGACAATCCTGTCGTCTTTTTAATTTAAATCTTACAGTCATTATTTCTTCTGTACCGCCTTTCTCAGCTCATGTTTAATTAATTTGACTTGACTTTTTCTACCACCACCCATGGGCAGAGATACTCTGGTGTATTCAGGGTTGAGCTGGAACCTGAAATTAATCTGTCACTTTCAAAACAAGTCCCCTGTGTATCGAAGGGGCCAGTTGGATTCCAAAATACACCCAGAATCCACACACCCACAATTCCCTATGCACTTCAGTGAGGTTACCTTCTACAAGCCCAGCACTTCATAATGTGTGTTATTGTTCCAGAGAGAGACAGGGGCTCCCCTGGTACCTTGACTGAATGGCCTCCCTTGGATTCATAGCAGGTTTGTGATCTCCTCTCAAGCCGTATGATTAATGGTTTACCACCATAAATGTAGGTCACCAACGACAGCCTTATTATGACATTATGTGAATAGATTGCTATTATTTATTTAAAGAAAATTAGTTGTCAGTCTGGGAATTGAGCATGTGGTTAGCAGACCGATCAAGGCATTGTCAGCTTGTCAAAATGGCTCTATAGGTAATGCTAAACGATGCCATATTTTACAATAGGGTAAAAAAAAAAAAAGGTTTAAAAAAAAACAAGAGGAGGTAGCCTATTTGTCTGTAACACATTCATTTCACTGGTCGCTGGGGTCTCAGATTTATCTACAGCATTGCCAGTTCAGTGCTGACATCATGAAAATTAGAAATGGTAAATTCATCCACTAACATATTAGTCATTGAAGAAATATCAATCTTTGTCTCTCAAGCATTCAGGCTCTTCATGAGTATGTGAATAGAACTGATTGCACATCCATTCAACTTTAAATTAGTTCAGTTGATCAGCCTGTTTTTAATGCTATTCAGCAACTGGCATGTTACATTGTGGGTTGTATTTCTTATGATATTAAATATTAAAAGTGGAAAGACATGTTTTACAGTTGGACTCATCTAACATGGACAGTGATTTTATCTCATTTTTTGTGCTGTTTCAAGCATTGGTGGTTCAGTGGTAGAATTCTCGCCTGCCACGCGGGAGGCCCGGGTTCGATTCCCGGCCAATGCAAGGAGTCTTTTAACTTTGTCATATCACTGTAGAAACCATAGTGTTATAGAGATTACTACTCTTCTATGAAGCATACGTAAGCATTTATTCTGCTGAATACATTCACTCATTCAATTCAATTTTGCAATTTTGACGTGATGATGGTGCTAAATGACAAGTAAAAGGCTCACCACAGTTTTAAAAACTTTGGATGTTGCTACAAAAATACATTAGGCCGTAAAACTAATTTAAGCAATAACTTGTTTGTTTGTTTTTTCATTTCCACAGTTTTTCTCCGAAGTCTTTTCAGCTCGGTATACAAGACAAAAAAAAAAAAACCTACAAAGGCA
>CAEMYA010000098.1:582205-633441 GCA_903131615.1 Diplodus sargus | reverse complement strand
CCCCCCCACTCGCTCGCTCACTGTGTAGTGTCTGTGTGATAATGTCTCTTAGCCCCAGGACGCTCGAGCTTTACAAATTTGTGTGACTGGAGAAACATGCAGTATGGGCCCTGAAGGTCAATGGCTCTTGAAACTGTGCAATTATATACATTTGGTTCTGTGTCTCCGTGAGTGCCTAAGAAAGAAAGTGTGTGAAGGCCGTGACATGCCTAACTGACAAAGAACGAGCTGCAGCAAGGCTTGTGTCACGCAATATCTGCGGTGTCTCGGCCTAAAAAGCTTCACTTAACCAAACCGCAAGGACTGCAGCCGACAGCCACCTAGCTCGTACGATCAGCGCCTCGGAGAAAGGAAATATATCTCTGCTGAGATATAAACAGTTGTTACGATCAAGCAGCGCACAACTCTTGCGAATATGGCTGCTCCTAATTGGGAAAGTGTCTGATGAAAAGTTGCACACGGCACAGGCAATGACGCAGATGAAAGAAATTAAGAAAAATGGCATTCATACACTGATTAGCTGCCATACAAGGTGCCGACCTGCTCATCAGGCACAATTTGGGGTTCAGTATCTTCCTCAAGGATACTTCCATTTGCAACTGAGGAATCGAACCGGCAACCTTCCGATTGCTGATCGGCCCGCTCTACTCCCTAAAGCTACAGCCGCCCCCAACAAAATGGAGAAATCGGGCTGCATGTGTGAAATCATTGATACTAGAGCAGCAGGCTGCGTCCACAGGGGCCATCCAGCGCCAACAGCTGCAGGATGCACTATACAGACACCGACCTTGTGTGTCACGCCAGTGGGTGGAGCATGTCATGAGAGACACTCGTACGCAGTGTCGGGACTGTCTTATGTAGCAATGTGATTTTGCTAAGCCTGGTCGCCAGAAGAAAATCCGAGCAGTCGACATTTCTGCAATCCACCGATGCATTCAAATAGGTGATATACTTGTGCTGCCATGCATATACAGTGTACAATACAGCTCTGTATTTCAAAGATATTCTTAAGGAGACCTCTGGAAATTTTCCAGTTGTGTTTGTGGTGACAGAACCAGGTATATTAAGCCAAAACATGTCTCAATCCTCTTTTCCTAAATCCAACCACGTGGTTTTGGGCCCTAAACCTGACCTAGAGCATAAGCACAGCATTGTCACAACATGAAATATAAAATCGAACCTAAAGAAACATAAAGATGATAAAATATCACGTGGAGGTGTGGCGTTAGCTTAAAGCAACACGAGCTGCTGCTGGCATAGCGTACCTGAATCTCCCGTGCTGAACTCTCAGCTGTCAAGTAGCTTTGTGGGTAATGAAGACTGCATGATTGGAATAGAGACAACAATATTTCTTGTTCTGCTGTTTGTGTGTCATTCCTTTTGAGCAAATTTTACGGTGCAATTTGTGGAACAGATGTGGAGTCAAAAATAGTGACAAACGGAAAGAAAGACAAGAGGCAGAAGAAGACGGAGAGAAAGGATTGACAGGGAGGAATGGAAAAAGAGGCAGAGAGAGGTTTGACAAAGTTTGAGTTGCAAAATGAGAGGAAAAATTAAATAAAAGAAAAAAAAGATAAAAAAGATTAAAAAAAAGATAAAGCCCCCTCTTCCTGTTCTCCTCTTTCTCCCTTAGCACAACTGCATTATACATCACTGCACAACCTGCTTTAGGAGTTTTTCTTCTGCGCTTTAGTTGGAATGACATAAGCTTGTTTCACCGGTCAGAGTTTTTGATGTTTGACTAAAAACCCTCTGCTAAATCCTGCCACGCCTGACCCTCCTCATTACCTTCTCTGCTAAATGAAATCAGCGGTGGCACAACGCTGCAATAATTCTGCAGTGGAACCAAACAGCTGCCAGAAGGACTGTGTGCTGATGCGTCTTCACCTCTATTCCACTTACAGTGCTTATCCCTAATAAAGTGGCAGATTTTCTTAGTCTATCGGGTTGAGGGGGTTACCAATGAAAAAAATATTGTTTGTTGAAGTGTAATATATCATCAAAAGTCCAAGCGCCAAGGTTTGTAATTTCATATTTATGCAAAATGCTGTTTGGGAAATCCTGAGGGAAATACTCGGCGTTTGTCATTTTCCAACTCAAACTGTACCATGATTCGAAACCAACATTTGTAAGTGTGACACCACTGGACAATTTCTGATAAGGGACCACAGTTTGTAACATTTATAAGCGTGAAACCATCTCCAACCCTGTTTGTGAGGCCAAAACTAGTTGCCGTGACCAAGCTTTGATCTTTTCGTAACCCTAACCAAGTTTTTTTTGTTTTTTTTGCCTAAACCTTACCGGGCTATAAGCACAGCGTAAAATGGAAAATTGAACCTAAAGACAAGCAACAGAAAGAAATGTACACTTTCAACATGTCTATGGTTTGCCAAAACAGAGATGCCAACTTTTCTCTCATTCTAGTGAAGGGTCGAATGCCGAAACGGCAAAATAATTTTTCCAAATCACAACTTCTGTTTCAATTACAAAGTCTGTCTCAGTGCAACTTGTGCTTTCTGTATTTCATTGAAAGGTTGATCCCAAATATGAAAAAAAAAATACACAAAAATGCTTCTTGTTGTTTCATGCTTTGCCCTGATGGGGTAAACCGAGGTCATTCACTTTACTTGTCAGTGGTTTTAATATAACGTAATTGTGTACAGGCATCTAAATTTGTACTTTACTTGACTACGTCAGATGAATAGCAACAGATATTAAGTGGGTGCATCCAGGTAAGAATCAACCTCAATATCTTTTAAATTTGTAGACTCTAATTAAAAGAAAGACGACAAGTGAGACAAATCAAAGCTTTCAAATAATGATCGGCATTGATAAAAGAAGCTACATGTAGACCTTCCTTGAACCAAAACATTCACAATATGAAGCATTAGTTGAGCATCGGAGTATTCAACGAAAAATAATACAATGTTTTACTAATCGTTTGTTGAATATTTGAACAATATTTTTTCAACATTTGTACAGCAAAGGTTAAGTGAGTAGCTACGGTTCAATGAAACGACTCTGAGAATGTAGGTGTCTTCAGGAATCCTCTCCTATCCTCGATAATCTGTCAAACCTCTACAGACGAAATAAAACAGTTGAATCGTTAAATTGCTTGAAACGTTCCAAAAAGCCTACTTTGTAAACTCTCTGTAGGCGGAAGTGTTACCAAAATCATTTGGAACATATGGAGCGTTTTTTAATGCAGTTGCAAGTTTGACGCCAGCTGAAAAACCATTACATTTCTTATCTCTCAGTGTCATGTCGCTGTATCACCGTGGCACCATGCGTCACCGCCAGAGGCTCATCATATATGGCTTTAGCAGTGGTGTTTGACATGCAGCGTACTGCTGAGCTCAGAGCGGCAGACTTTTCGCTTGAAAACACATTTCAGGCTGCCAGCAGTTGCGTGACAGCGAACGAGAGTTGGAGGGCCATCAGCGGCACCAAATCAAGGGAGTTGCTGCGCATGTGATTCGCACATGCGTGCACAACAGCAAAAATAATGGAATGATACGACGTCTCGGCCAGAGATGATTTCTGCAGCCAATGAGCACCCAACCTTCAAAATCTGTTACTGTAAAATGTGAAATGCAAAGAAGACTTGATGATAATGAAACTACTTCTTTAATATTGATCAAAGATTATGATTTTCATTCAAGTACCACCTTAATGTAAACTTTCAAGGCATGATTTTTTTTTTATGATACAGTTAATGACTTTTTCTTGTTATTTCGGAGCCTAAATTTACTAACCGGGGGCACAAAGTCAGAAACAGTCCCGGGGACACTTACAGCTGTCCCATCCAATAAAACACCAAAGCAAAGATACCAAATCCCTGAAGGACATTTAAAGTAGTTTTATAACTCCCCAGCACCCTCTCTAATGTTCAAATCAAGGATCATTATTCTACAAGAATTAATTATTTTAGTCATTATTTCATTTCCTTATCATGGGATCCAGCTGTATTCCATCTTACTTTCTACCTTTTAAAAAATGTGGTCAGCATCTCGCAACATGAAACAAGCATGCTTCTCTCTCTGCAGATATGTTTGTGCACACTTCGTTTGTATTCTCCGTATTTGTGTGTGTGTGTATGTGTGTGTGTGTGTGGCTGTGGACAGTTGTGTGTGAGCTATTAAAGGCCAGAAACTGTTAATGGGGCCTGCAGGATGACACTGTGTGCACCCATGGGTATGTGTCGTAGGTGCACGTGTGAGTGTGTGTACAATGCGTGACTGTGTGTGACAAGGGTGTATGTTTGTCCCGTGTGTGTGTGCATGCGTGCGTGCATGTGAACAAGAGTGCAAGGCTTTTGTCTGTGTCCAGTGCTCTGCATTATTCTTCATTAGAAACAGATGAGTGGGTCTGTCTATTCCAGGACTGCCCCTGGGTTCAAGTCAATCCACCACCCAGGCACCCACACACAAACAGACACACATGCAGTGAAGGCACACGCGCGCGCACACACACATGCACTCATACGCACATTCACATTATGCACAGTGTCCGTCTTAGACGCCGAGAACTGAGTCAGATGCTCAGTGGAAATTAGCTCAGCCAACGTAGCAGATCCATGTCTGTAAATGAATGCAGACAGATCGTGAGGTGCACCAACGTCTCAGTGAACTCCTTTTACATCCTTTTGTGTTGTTCATTATTCACCTTTAAGAGCCTTCATGGTCTTTTGATTAATCCTTAAAGGGTGCTGTGTTGTTTTTGAGAGGAAATTCAAACGTAGAATTTTAAAACTTACAATATTAATGAGGTGATGACACAAACTCAGAAATATTCATTCTAGCCATAATTGAATAAACAAGCTGTCTCAGAGGAAAATGAAGTCCCCAGAAGCTAGAAAGGTGGCAGGGTCCGCCACATATAAACAGAGTAAAACAGTGTGAAACTGTGTTGTGAGTTTGTTTATTCAGTCATGAAAACAAAGAGGGTTTGTTTATTGAGTTTGTTTAGGCATAAAGAATATCAGCAGGCATCAGTCAATGGAGATCTCTCTCCACTGATTACAATCTCCTTCACAAAACTACATACGGCACCTTTAGTGACAAATTGCCTCCAATAGTAATAGAGAAGCTTCTGGCAAAAACACGTGAGAGGTGAATCTGTACACTTTTGCAGTTACTTTTTCATTTATTTACAATTCAGAGTATCTCACACATATATATATATTTATATCACTTACGCGGGAGCTCATGTGATGAAATACCTTAAGTCCCCAGTCAGCCACTTCTCAATCAGACCAAGTTTCTCCTGAGGTGCGACTGGAGGAATATAAATTGAATTTCAGGATGGATGGACTTGCGTGATGAGCCTCTCTGCTATCTATCACGCGGATTTGACTGAATATTTCCTCCCTCCTCGCTGCCGGGCTGTTTGCTGGGATGGAATTATCCAATATGCCAACACCTCACTATTTCTGCTTACTCAGGGTGGATTAAGCTTGTGAATTGTTTGGCATTTTATTTACCCCATCATTGACATTTTCCTCCTGCAGTTGTAAAAGTTAATTGCCAGCTCATCAGTGTTCAGCACAACGTCTTAAAGTGGAATAGGATAGGAGGAAATGAGACTGCGCGTATATGTAATTCTTTAGAAATACATGTAATTGTTTTGATTATTATGTCATCTTAAAGGAAATATACATTGTGCATGAGCAAAAGGTTGTGGAATGTATCACAGTCATTTGACAATACATCCAGCTGTGTGCATTTACGATAGGATTCATGCGACATTTGCCACGGCTTCATTGTTCAATTAGCCCCGCTGTCGATAGAAAGACAGTGAGACAGAAAACAAAAAAAAGGAGGCAGAAAAACTGTATGGAGAGAGCACATTACATAAGTCCTTCACCTCACATGCCTGACTGTGTGACTGCAAAACGCCCAAGAGACTGAGGGGATGGAGGAAGGCAGCGAAAGGGGAGAGGGAGGTGGGGGAAGCGGAGTAAATTGGAGAAAATTAAGTGGGAAGAGGGGAGAGAAGAGGGATTTGAGAGAGAGAGAGAGAGAGAGAGAGAGAGACTGGGTGAACGAGAGGGGGAAGAGGGAGGCTGATGAGAGGTTTATAAAAAGGGAAAGCGAAGATGATGTAGAGGGCGTATGAAGTGGGCCTCTGTCATTCCAGTTAATGCCCGTCGCCTCGTCTCAACGACGGCAAAAAAGACTGCCGCTGAAAAGGGCTTCTGATACGCAGCCCGACAAATGCACTTATCAGATGCAGCTTGGGGAAAAAAATGCTGACATGACGACAAAACGTTGAAATCAAGTCAACTGGGAGGCAGATTGATGACCTTATTCACGAAACATGCCCAAGAGCATGTTTCATGATAACTGTCTCACTCATTTTTGATTGATTGATTTTGAAATTTGCTGCACTCGTCCTCCATGTTTCAATTAAAGAAAAAGCGAATCCAAAGCTGTGGTGAAATATATTCTGATATAATTTTTTTTAATTTTTTTTTTTTAAAAAGCTTACATCCCTTTCATGTTCTGATGTGGTTTCATGTTGGAGATAAACATGTCGTCAAAGCAGCACGACCGAGTGCTGAAATTACACGTTAACGCGGGTTCTCATTTAGAGAGATTTGGTGCAGCTACACAGCGACTGTTACAAATCCAAATCGCCGGAGCTGCTGAGGATTAAGTGTCTTGCTCAAGGACACTTCAGAAGGACGGATGCTTTTTTTCCCCCCTCCCTCTCGTTGAAAGGCGAGCTCCCTGCTGACTAATCCACTCCAGCAGTGGAATCTCAAGTACTGCACAAAAATACACATTTGACGTTTTTGTACTTTACGTGAGCGCTTCCATTTCACATCACTTTATGCTCATGCAGAGGTAGATACTTTTTATTACACTGTAATTATTTAACAGCTATCATAAGCTACTTTTGCTTTCACATGCAAAACATAAGCAACGCTTGCAATACGTGATGCATTATAGATTACACGTGTAATGTATCAGAAATGGCTGCAATTTAAAGGTAGCTCCCGAGCTATAGAGAAAAGCATTACTGCTAACAGCTGCTCACAAGTAGCTGAGTTAGCCATGGAGCTAAGAGGCTCTATTAGGTAGGGTCGTAAGCTTGTCCTAGTTAAGTCTCAGATTAAAGAGTAAAACCTGAATTTAGATGCTATTTGAATGTTTTATCTGTTTAGACAGGAAAATAAAAGTAAAAAAAAAGTTTTCTTTCTTGGTATGTTGTGGGTTTATTTAGTTTACTTATCAAACTAAGTAGTGAACTCACTGCTTTGCATCTGCCAGTGGAGAGAGCAGGGGCTACCAGACCATCACCTTTCGAGGTACAGAATGGTGTTAGGAGATAGCTGGTTAGCATGCTAACGTTCAATCGACATCCCTTCATGGCTTGTAGATGTTTTTGACATAACATTAACATTATTGTCTCTTCACACTTAAACTTTAAATTTTGGCCATATCTCACAAATTGCATTACAGTTGAAACGATTATCTATTTAATTGATGAGTCAGTTGACAAAAAATGTGAGAATTTAATGGTTTGGATGTTTGGACTATTGGCTGGGAGAGACGAGGCAATTTGATGATGTCACTTTGTGCTTTGGGGTATTGTGACATAATTTCCCCTTATTTTTCGGGTGTACAGTTGAGATAATCAACAGCTTATTCCATGATGAAAACAAAGTTTCAGTCCCATGTGAAATAGTTAGTTAGTAATAGCTCCAGAAAAATGCTGCTCTAATGATAATGCATAATCGTATTACAGTTACAGTTACAGATGATTTGGCGCCCCCCACAGCTTCTGGGTGCAACGCTACCGTCGTAACAGCTTGTCAGACGTAATGGTGCTTACTACAGACAAAACTCATGTGTTGAAAATGGTATCTTGAAGTAAACATGTATGTAACGCCGTGTTCCGACTCTTACTGAGGTTACATCGTGCAGTAACAAGTGACAGAGACAGCGTTCACCCTATTATGAGACACTGTACCATCACAATGATGTTGAAGCTGTTATTTTAAGGTACAAATGCAGGACTTTTACTTGTAAATGACTATTTTTAATACATACAGTATCCTCATCCATCACTTTCTCACTCTGCTGTGTCAATATTATTAGGTTTGAATGCACGCTGCCTGAGGCCAATTGACAAAATGACATGCGTTCTGTAATTCTGATGATATCGAGAGTCTCAGAAATAAGAGCATCTCCAACAAAGTGAACTGGACAGGAAGGAAGTGGCTGCCGTGAAAGCGGTAAGGACGTGTTGAAATTGGCAAGAGAAAATAGAGAAGAGAGAGAGAGAGAGAGATGCCTGGAGGGGAGAACATATGAGGAGGAGTAAAGGATGGGGAGAGGATGGGAACGGGGGGAACGAGCAGTCATAGGAGGATGGGAGAAATGAAGGTCAGCTTCCTCTTCCTGCAGTATATATTGTAAAATGAAGAGGATAGAACACTGAACAGCAGACTGAAATGAACTACCGTCTTTAAGGTTCATCTTTCTGGTTACCTTAAAGAATTAACTATATTGATGGGTTTGTTCGAAGAGGCTGAACTGAGAGGTTACAAAGTCAGAAGCACGTGTGAAGCCTGCAATCTTCACCTCTAGTGCGATTGACAGCAGACTTGAGCTCACAGAGGATTAGGAAAAGGTTATAATGATTAAAAGCAAAAACAGGAGCTCTGATTTGCTTTGTGAGCTTGTTAATGCCCAACATGTCACCACATAAAAGGTGACACCAGGCCTCTGTTATGGAAGATTTCAGCAGGCACAGGAATGACCAGCAGATGTCACCATTGGCCTGCAAAACACATACATGGGTGTATGATTTTTTTTTCAAGTGTTGCTATGGCAAGGGAACACAAAAGAGAAATGTAATATTATCTTTTGTGCGAGCAGTAAATGTTTAAGGTCAAAGAAAGGCAAAGATTTTTTTAGTTTAGTTTCGAATAACAAACGGAAATCAGCAGCGTAAATAACACACTTGACGTCTATGACCAATGATTGACATCCATTAGAAGCATCTGGCTAAATTCAGAAGATAGGATCACGGCACACGACAATGCGCTGTAACTGGCCTGTTGCTTTCCCCTATACTCTGTAATTATGGGCTATTATGGACTCCTGTTGTACAGCTTTGCCCTAATGAAATTAGGGAGACCTCTGTTGCTCATTCACACGCACAAGCCTGTGCACACACATACTCACGTCGACCGCGCACACACTACAAACAGGTGCACGCACACATAAGAAATCAGATTACTCACAAACAGCAGTGCAGCAGGGGATAGGAAACACATCTTGTCACCGCCTCGCATCCATATCCCAGTCTGCCAGTTTAAATCTTAATCTATGTACAGTCTGGATGACGGTGACGACATCTTACACTGATTTTGTTTGAATTACAGAATGTAGATATTGATCAATCCATATCAGTTTCCAAGTGGCCCATGTGTCCCACAGCTCCCCTGCTCGAGTCATGTCTGCTTTTATCCAGAGGAGGCAAACTAAGCGTTCACACTTTTTAAAAACAATGGCCTCTCTTCCTGTTTTCATGAAACTATACTCGACTATCTTGAAGGTATTTGTTAGAAAAAGGGATTTTCCCCAAGGAGTTCAATATCTGGCGATCTTGAGGTCACTTCTGTCACAATCTTCAGTCTAGGTTGCAATTTCCTTCTTGTCTTATCTTCTCCTCAATCCACAGACACACACACACACACACACACACACACACACACCCCTGGTGCCTTTCTTCAAACCCTCTTCCCCCTTTTCATCTCATCCTTTTTTCCTCCATCTCCCTCCACCCTCCCTCCCTCCCTCTCTCCCTTCCTCCTTTTCTTCCTTCCTTCCGCCCTTTCTTTATTTTCATCACCTATTCACCCCGCAGTTTTTCCTGTAGGGGAAGAGAGGGCACGGTAGCGGCACAGATTTAATGATTTTTGTTAGTGCATCCAGTATTTTGCCCAACAAGACTGAAATACACATCAAGATTAATTGTAACGACTTCCCTGCTTGAAAAATGGAACAGGTGTAACACAAAATACCTGACGACACGTGTTTCCAGTTGCACTCTGTGTTCACCAGGCATCTTTCAACTGGGACTGTCCGTCAAATGATAGCTAAGTTTCCATCTTGCATAGTCAGTGCAGCTGTCTAACCTGGACATGTTACAGTTCACACTTCGTGCACACTTTATACATGTGACCCGGAGCCTCTTTTAAACGGTCCAAGTCTGCTGCTGTCTGATGGCAGACTCACAGCTGTCTCTATTGTGTAGGTGACACTTTGCGTGCGCCACACGGCTTGTGCATAGAAAAGGTGTTATTCTGAACGATTTTGAACTCTTCTCAAACTGAAGTTGTGCAGAGTGAAGTCAGGGGGTTTGATCACCAGACACGTGAACAAATGCAATAAAACAAACAAGAGATTGAGGATGCACTGCATACGCAGTGCATAAGAAGAAACTGAAAGCATCTAAAACATGTGTTGAGATAATACCTTTTATTATTCATTTTTTTACAGGGATGATACACTTAGCTCAACAGTACTGTAAATGAGCCAGTGTTAGCCAAAAGGCAAATTTTCAGCCGCTAAATTAGCGATTAAAATGATGAAACAAAGCGACACAAGATGTAATAACAGAGCAGGATGCAGGATGGAACATTGTCAGGCAAACAACATGCAAATTCAGACATGTAAAACAATGTAATACAGACAGTCAGCTCAACCAGCTGAAACACAGCATCGTGTAATCACATCGCTTTATTGAGGACATTGGTAGATAATAAACTGAGCTTGGAAATTTGACCTTTGAGAATAATATGCCAGATTAAAATGTCCTTCAGCTTGTGGAACTGGAAGTGGTAAAACAAAAAATATCACATGTAGTTTGAAAATAATAATGACCTTTTGCTGCATGTTAGGGTTAACTAACAAATATCAGTTTACACAATTTGATTAAAGTTGATTGCGGAAGCTGTTTTCTGACTGCACTGACATAACAGTAGGGTAACATTTCATATAGAAGTGAGCCTCAACCTAACTGGTCAATGAATTAATTGGAATTTTATTAAGAGCTCACATGCTATTCAAAGTATATATCAGTATATGGTTGAAACATTTGTGAATTAACAGAGTCGTGAATTCCACAGTCAAGACAAAACTATTTCATATGTGTCTATTTGAAGGTAATTATTGTCCATTCCCAACTTGTGGCTTATTTTTGGTGGTGCATTGGTGTAACCCATAACAGAAGTATTCATACCATCAGAGGTCATTAGTGTTCTCAGTGGGACATAGGGGGACCAATCAGCTCGTGAATATTTTGAGAACATTTGTACCGTATGTATTCTGTGTTTCTAATTTCATCATTCGCACTCATTTGCCTCATCAGACAAAGCTCATCAAAACCAGTCACTTGTTATCTCAAGATAACAGAAAGATTAAGTCTGACTGAAATCATGACACAACTGCCGTCAGCTTCCTTCCTGCTTAGCATCATCTGATTTCCGAGTTTTTCTTGCCCTTTTCAATTACCTTTTTTTTTTTCAAGCCAAGGCATCAACATTTCCCCAAAAGGTGAGAGGTTGTTAAGACAGCAAGACGTGTAATGTCATACTGATTATGACAATGACCAAACTCCTTTAATGGTAAAAGATTCATGTATTTAATGTAAATCTTTATCCATGATAGTCAATCTTGTAGAATTACTATATGTGTAGTTAGTTTAGCCATTGAATGTTAGCATGAGATTTTTCACCCATATGAGGTTGTTTCATGTTCAGAACTATACAAGTGATCTTTGTATGAACCTCAGGCGCTACTGAGGAGCGGAGGTTTGTTTAGAGCTTTTAAAAACTGTGGCAGAGTGGCAAACAGAGTGGCAAACAAATCCAGTAGACCTATACCCACTCAGGCTCCCACAAGGGCAACATCTAATGGCTTTAGTGTCTCTGTGACCTTTCTTGCAATAACCCCATTTGGCCAAAGTTTTTATTTTCCAATGTCTGAATTTCATGACCTTTTGCTTGCATAAAGACCAAACTTTGTACAGCAATTCACACTTCCAGCTCAAAGAAATGTCACCCTTCGCTCCACTATCAGGCTCAACCTACAGTTACAGCTGTGTATCTCCAGATACAGTTTCATAAATCTTAAATGTTCCCTGTATGTGTAATGCTTGCAACAGAGAGAAACCACTGGAGTCTTCTGACTCGCGAATTTTTGCATACTGATTCTCAGAATCAGCACGTGAGGAGAATCCTTCGGAGCCTCGTCACCTCACCGCTGTGAGATGTGCTCGATGTTATAAAGCAGGCTTGATATTGTTGGGCCTTGCGTTACACGAGGCACAATTAAGTAGTGTTTATGCAACATTATAAGGGAGTTTTAGAGGTTTTATCAATAATAATGAATCTTTATCAAGGATGATTATTAATTATGATAAATAATATGATCCAATTGACATTAGATCACCCCGGGGCACCACTCTTGTCAGAGGGGGGGTCTCTCACCCTGACCAATAGTAGCTCAAAGCTGAATTTTGCATCTATAGGTGTGAAGAAAGGTGAATTCTGGGACACTGAGTTCAGTTCAGAGTCCATTTTGAAATCCGAAATGAATGACCTTATCTGTGGGTCCCAACAATATTTTATCAGAGCTTCCCCAATGTAAAAGCCAGCACTGTCGAGAGAGAACGCTGTCAGAACAGAAAATCAAGATTCATAGTTGGCAAATGTCGCGTCATGTTGACTGTGAAAGTAACAGCTGATGCTCAACTTTATTAGCTCTCAATGGATGGAGGTGTTCATATTGTCTGAGGCAGCAACCTAAGGCTTTGAATCCTTTTGGCTTAAAGTTGCTATGAATTGGGCATTGCATTATAAAGTGTTGTAACTCAAATTAAGTCATGGTAAATTTAACAATAAAAGGATTGAGTACATCTGTGAAGGAGGTTATGTTGCCTGTTTGTTGGTTGGTTTGTCAGCAGTAATGCACACCAACTACTCAACAGATTTCCACAAAACATAGATGGCAGATGGGTCTCAGCTCAGAACAGACCCCATGAACTTTTGGTGCGGATTCAAATAAAGGGACAAAATCCAAGGATTTTTTTTCTCACTGACTTTAACATTGGGATTTAGGGCGCTGTGGGGGGCTCATTTCTACATAATGTTGCTTTAATTTGTGAGATAGGGTGGGTTTTTAACATTTTTGTTCATTTTCTCAGGGAATAATACAGGTGTAAATAGGTTCTGGTATCTGTGAGTGAGTACAATCTGATGTGGAGCTTAAATTAAGGTTTAGTTTAATTGGTGGTTTAATTATTGTCCAGTGCAACAGAGCCATCAAGTCTGATATTGTATTGAACTTGAATGAATTAAACGGTACTGCTTGGCCTTGGCGGAGGAAGGCAGTTTCCTGAGTTTGCCTCAAGTTATAATGGAGAAAACTCCTTGATAGTCAGAACTCCTCGATCCTCAGTCTTCAAGTGGTTCTTGCAAAGAAACCTGTTGTCAAAAATGACGGGTTCTGCGTTGATCACATCCTGTCACTAAAGCCAGTGTGTGAAGTATCCAATACAAACATTTTTCAAAGATTCGACTTTCCACTCAAATTGGTTACCATTTAAATTCAATAGAAATAGAAAATAGAAGTGTTTTGACAAGACAAGTGGTGTCAGACTTTCTGATGATTTACTGTTCACACTCAAAAACAAGTCTGCCCTAAATAAATATGAGCTTTTGGGTCAGGCAGAGGTGTAATAAAAACTTGTGGCAATAAAAAATAGATAACACCTAAGCCCTTTACTGCCGTCCTCCCACCTTCACTTTCCTGGTGTTGGGTCCACAGTGCCTCTCTGACACACTAAGTAAGTATTTTTATTTTTCATAACTGATCTCTCTGTTGCAGGTTGCTTCATCTGATTCCTCCCAAAGGAAATGCATCTGATTCACACCTCACTAAATATATTTTTTAACCCAGACACAAGACTGGGGATGGCAGTCATCTTCATGTTCGTCATAAACTAGAGCACACACACACACACACACACACACACACACACACACACACACACAGTGGTGTGGGTGGACAGCTGGTGTACGGCTCACACTTAGAACGACTGGCTGTCCAGGTGAGGAGATAACATGCAGAAGACGCCTGGATCCGGGGAATCGCTCATTTGCTTGATGAGTGATCCCATTGACACAACAGCAGTGTGTTTTTGAAAGACCACTGCTTGGCACACTGAGATTCATCTTTTTTATTTGCTTGTGTCTTGTGATTGGAGGAATTTTTGATGTTACCATGGTCCCTTGTTACTGCTGTCCTCATCTACCCTTCTAATAAACCATGCAACTCCCACTGTCAGCACCCCCCCCCCCAGGATCATTGGATGATGCCACTGTGAATAAAAGTTCAGAGATTTGCATAGATGTTTCTACAATACTGCAAACATATGTGTATGTCCAGGTTACATGGGTTCAGGAGAGGACGTCACAACCCCTCCTCCTGCTTACAGTATAATCAACTGTGAAAAGTGAATCACACGGTGGACACAGTGAGTCAGTGTGCGCCACTGCATCAGGTAACCCTTTCCCAGTGACGAGGTGATCTTAATGGATCATATAAACTCAAAAAGCCTGAACGCAGTGCTGAGCTGGGGAGAGAGAGAGAGAGAGAGAGAGAGAGAGAGAGAGAGACTGAGAGAGAGAAAAAGACTTTTTGTTGGTAATTCCAACCTCTTTCCTTCACTCGTGTTCTGATCCGGAATACAGGCTGGAATTAAAACGGACTTCCCTGGAAATTTACGCACAGAGCTGGTAAGTCGCAAAACTCTCTCCGGACAGACGCGCAGACATTTCATATTATTTTTAAGCCATGTTATTGTCCGACTGGAGGTGTTGTCAAAGTTTTCGTGCGTGGGTCCCCGCAGCGGCTCAACAGGTGGTTCGCGGTGTTTGGCACATTATTGGAGCCATTCTTGGGGGGTTTTTGTAAGAAAAACGCTGCATCGGGTCTCAACAGGGCAAAAGACAGCGCGGTTCATCCGCGCTCCCGCTCTTTTGTAATGAAATTAGAGAGGCATCGGTCATTACTGATAATCACATTGAACCATTAGTGTTTGGATAGAGATACTGGCCCTTTTATGGTGCGACGCACAGGAAAAGCGCAGTGTTTCTGTCTTTTTATTTATTTTTTTCATTTTTTTTGTAAATCTTTGTTATTATCAGCGATTTCGGTGAGTAATTACCTTATTACATATTTACGTTGCGCAGGCAGTTAATGTATAAACACAGAGGCTGTAAACAGAAGGAGGAAAATGTTTACAATCACACGTTTCAGCTCAGATTCCAAGCCAAACAGCGTCAAGGAAGCTTATAACAAGTCATCAGAGTGTTTTTCAGTTAAAGTTTCTTTTGTGGGGGCTCCAGTGTTATGTACATGAGTGTATTCTTTGCTCTTCACACATACATCTTGGTTTAAAATGCGACTTTCTCTCCAAAATTAACCTTTTACTCTTGGCATTATGCTCTCCTGGAAGTCAGTGGAGACTCCCCCATACAGCATCCACAGGATACTTTCAGTCTTACTCATGCCACAATTAGGTGGAGGCAGATAGGTGTAGACATGGGGACTGATGGAAACAGACATATCTTGAATTTTCCAACATTGCTCCATTTTCAAATCAAAAACCCCGATGACAGTCAGGATGAGTCAGGTTGTGACGGTGCTCTGCTGAAAGTCTTTCAGCCCCCACTGCTGTTGTCAGTGGATTTTTCACTCCCACTTATCTCTAAACACTTGTTAATTTTTTTCCCTTTCTCCTCCAAATTGTGACATCACTCATGAGTAAGCAGACGCAGATATTCAGAGATAGTCAGAGAATGGTGTAGAGGTGTCCGACGGACAACAACCAAAGACGCTCGACCAGTGGGAATGAAAATGTACTTTTTCTTTAGGAATTCTGCTTAGTTATCAGCAAAAAAGGGTTCCCTTCCTCCAGGACTGGGCAACATATTTATATTATATCGTTATGATGAGATGAGAGTATATGTCTTCTTAGACTGATAGATAGATGCCGTAAGTGTTAAATTTTTTTTCCCCCTGGATTTGAAATATACAATATGTAAGAATTGGCCACCTCTTGAATTCACACTCCCAACAAATAGGGGGCAACATATCACCAGAGTAACTGCTATTTGCTGCTACCTGTATTCTGTTTATACATCCATGATGCTGTTAGCCTGTTAGCTCAGTTAGCCATGCAGCTAGCCAGACAACTGAGGAAGCGGTTTTCGGGCCTGGGGCTAGCTGATTAGCATGCTTACTTCAGTAGATATCCCTGAAACTTAGTACATAACATCAAAATTGTTAAATTCTGTTGATCATTTGAGTTTATTGTTGTATGTTTTAAACAAAATGTGTTCATATTGCAACTTTAAAGGCTGGTCTGCTGGAGTAAATGACTTTAAAGATGTTTACCCACTTAATATACACATTTCCTGTACCCATGTTGAATTATCTCCACATTAGAGATGATTCTTTATCAAAAATCCTATTGTGTTGACATTTTGTGATCCAATGGGTAAAAGGCAACATGCAGAGCACTTTTTTATGGTGCTGGGAATCAAACACCCCCCAAAAATAAATTCCAATGAAAAAGTTTAATTACATCGCACATTTTTTTTCAAACTTCTGCATTGATTTCTTCAAAAAAGGTCAAAGCACCAACTGTCATGCCAACAATACTGTTGCAATATCGATTTTGGCTGTATTTGGTACAATTTCAAGATTTATATCATGTATCCAGATATAGCCTTAAAATATTGTAATATTCTTTTAAGGTCATAAGGACCAGATTGTATACATATTTATTATATGATGGGCATATATTGAAGTGCTTGCATGTGCCTAGTTTTCTTAATACTTAATTTTCATCTTTCTCTCTATATATTTGTTCTGTCTTTTATCTTTTCTTTTCACACTGTGGGTCTGAGGGAAAGACATTTCGATCCTCTGTATGTCCTGTACATGTGGCAGAATTGACTATTAAATCTTTGAATCTCTGAATCTTGAATCTTTAGATTTCACATGTGAACATGTTATTTATAAGTTTAGAAATCCATTTCTTTATGATGCAATGCCGCATCTCACAGGTCCATATTGTTTAACCTTTGAAAGTTTTATTCTTTTACTTATTCATTTGCTTTTGCTGTAGATCTTAACATGAGAATTCTGATTCACATGTACGTTGGCATTATTGAATCTATCACCTTTAATCTCCTTGTTTCGGTGTTATGAAGAATCAAGTGGGAGGTGATGGTTGGCAAAAAAACATGCATGATGAATAAGTAAGAAAAAAAGGTGTTTTATATTGAGTGTGAAGGCGCCAAAAAGGCCAAATTACGTATTTGAATTAACACATTAATCACAGGAAGGCACGTCTGCCCAAGATACATGGAGAAACACCCAGCTGCCTCCATGGCAACGGTTTATTTTCAGTCCACTCTCTTTAAAATCAATGCCCGAACAGTTGAGACCAGAGCTTTTCCGGCAGCATACATTGATATGTTTTACGTCTTGCTGTGCTTCGCAGACTCAGACGTTTGATCAAACACGGTGTAGTAAAGGATTTTGCACAGACTTAAATTCCATCATAAGCCACCGGCAGCATGTCAGTGCCACCTATCCTCCAATCACGCAGTTCGTCTACTGCTGTGTTGATGATGGGATATGCCACCCTCCCCTCGTGTGAGTGTTAAAGGAAGCCAGCTGGACAGTGAGAAAGAAGGAGCAAAAGAGAGTTTAGCCTTTTAATACTGCATATCCAAATCAGAAAAAAGTAAAACGAGTAGAGCGAGTGTGGAGCTGTTTTTAAGTTTCTTTATATAGGCATATTTCCACAAAACTGACTACATTTGTTCTGTACTATAGAATTTGTACTTCCCTTAGTATTTTCATCTTGTCTTACTTCTATTCCACTACAATTATCTGACAGCTGTACAGCTACTAACATGTTGCTTCTCAGATTAAGAGTTGACATGCAAACATAATGAATCTTTGAATTATAGTCAGTCTATATTGTTGAACCAGTTGTTCCCAACCTTTCTGACTCAAAGTTGTCATGATGAAAGAAAAGTCCCTTTTTTGTAGCTGAACTTTATTTTCCTTATTTACTAGCCAGTTAATGAGTCATCTTACAATACCTGAGATTTATCTTTTGACCCTTTGAAAGGGCGTCACCCCTAGATTGGGAACCATTGGACTTAACGTCTAACTACATGAAGTAGCCTTGTGGAAACTAGCCCCACCTCAACCAGCCATAACAGTGAAATGCTACTTAGGACTTTGATGGTGTGTCTGATATCTCCATGTTGGTGTTGTTCTTAGAACATCATAATTAATGTTGTCCCGGGATAATCACTGAAATTGATCAACCGTGCTATTGTGACATGTGTTAAAATTGTTCCGCAAACATTATAACGTTGCACCAGGACTATCATTTCAACAAACAAAACAGCAACGAAAGCCACAACTGGAGTTAGTTATAGTTGAATAGGTGAGGTAGGTGACCTTGAGTCATGTCTGGGACATATTGTCAAACTGTTCATGTATTATTATTACTGTTCAACTAGGTTGAGGCAATAAAACCACTTGTTTAGGTTGAGGAAACATGGCTGGGGTTAAAGTAGAAAATGAACTTTCACAACATTAAACAGTCTTTTGAAAGAATACCTTCTCCCACCTAGGTCGCCAAACTGTGACATTATAAAAGTGTGGTGGGTCAGTTTCATTGATGGTCTTAAAGCAACATTAGTTATGATGTTTCAAGAAAAATGCAATATGTAGTATTAAAGTCCCAATGGTCGTTTGTCTGCTTGATGAGTATTTTTACTTTTGATACTTTCCCTCCTCTCTGCTCCTGATAATACATCTGTAGTTTTACCTGAGTAGAATTTTAAATGCAGTTTTACTTGTAAAGGAAAAACTTTAGATTAAATGTCTCCTATTTCACTGAAAAGTCCAAATTAGTTGTACATGTTGTATATCAGACACAGATCAGCATGTCTTACCTCATATTTCAGGGAAGCACAGAGAAGCTCTGCTCCCCATTCAGCTGGTGATTATGTAAACAATCTTTTTAGGTTAAACTCTGCATTATACTGCACAGCGATTGATGAACATTTAAGTGAAGTAACTTATACGTGTTTGAGTGAAGGGAACGTGTGGCTCATTTTAATGTTTGTTTTTTTTCCTCTACATTTTCCAGGTGTTAACAGTTTGGATTTCATGGATTTGCAAGACAACACAAAGTAACGCCTCTTCCGGTATTTAAAGGACGACCTTTTGACATAAAGGTCTGCTGCTGTGAGTGTTGGATCCAAACTTCCTCGCCTGCTTAAAACCACACATGTCCCGGCTGACAGTTAAAGACACACCGCCTTTAAAGTTTTCCACGATGTGACTGGATCTAGAGGTGACCATCTCACCTATCATGATGGATTCTGCTCCGGCCTCCTCAGCAGACCCTCCTCACCTCAACAGCTACATCAATAGCAGCAACAGCAGCCTCCTCGATGGTGACTCACTGACGAGCAATCACACCCTGACCCTCCATGACCGCTTCCACAACGCCCTGCTGGGGGTCATTCTGGGCCTCCTGTCCCTCCTGACAGTCATCATGAACCTGCTCGTCCTCTACGCCGTGAAGAGAGAGAAGAGCCTCCACACCGTCGGTAACCTGTACATCGTCAGCCTGTCCGTGGCAGATCTTATTGTGGGCACCACGGTCATGCCTCTAAACCTGGTGTATTTGTTAGAGGATGAATGGAAGCTCGGGCGGGCCGTCTGCCAATTCTGGCTTATTATGGACTACGTGGCGAGCACAGCCTCAATTTTCAGCCTGTTTATCCTGTGTTTGGATCGGTACCGCTCTGTCAGGCAGCCGCTCAAGTACCTGAAATATCGAACGCGGGGAAAAGCGAGCGTTATGATTTCTGGAGCATGGCTACTGTCCATTATGTGGATTATTCCAATTTTAGGATGGAGGTCTTTCACTCAAGTAGACCTTCGACCCGAGGAGGAGAACAAGTGTGACACAGATTTCCGCTTTGTCACATGGTTTAAAGTTATTACTGCCGTCTTCAACTTCTACGTACCCTCAATTTTGATGCTGTGGTTTTATACGCACATCTACCTGGCAGTGAGGCAACATCTCAGGGACCGGGAAAGAATCATTCATCCAACAGATTCGTTCGGGGAAAATGAGAATGTGCAAAATGCTCAATCGCCCGTGAAAAGTGACGCTAAATCACCCCAGAAGGAATGTGAGGTTCCACTGAAACTCTCCAAAAAGCAACGCCTGTTGGACCAGAACACTCTCGATCAGACGTATTCCCTCGAGGACGCTGACAAAACCAAAACAGCTTCATCGAGATCTCACAGAAAAATCGGTGTAAAGTGTCAGCAGACGTCATTTCTCGCCATCACAACAAAACGACTCCGAATGGCACAAAAAGCCAAGAGGTGCTCCCTGTCTCCTGAGGACAAGCAGTCGGACACTGAGACTCCCCTAAGCCAATCTTCGGTGCCACAGGATGTCGTTTGCCCAGAGGGGCATAACGAGAACAAACTTCAGGCATCTTTGAATGAATGTCACGTCACGGTGCCAAACTCTGTGAGCGG
Source organism: Diplodus sargus (assembly GCA_903131615.1). Taxonomy (NCBI): domain Eukaryota; kingdom Metazoa; phylum Chordata; class Actinopteri; order Spariformes; family Sparidae; genus Diplodus; species Diplodus sargus. Next base: position 612,757 of record CAEMYA010000098.1, on the reverse strand, counting down.
CGTCTGTGATATCAGTCAGGTGTCAGACGTGCAGAGATTCCCCTCTGTGCTCTACAACAACTACGACCCAGGTCATGCTCTGCCTTGGACTGACGAAGGGGTTGAAGATGCCAAATTGGACCCGGCTAACGCGGTGACCCTCAGACAGACGTGGCAAAAGTTTATCGGCCAGTCACGCCAGCGAATACAGAGCCTGAGGATCCATAAAGAGCACAAGGCGGCCAAGCAGTTGGGCTGCATAATTGCTGCTTTCCTGTTGTGCTGGATCCCATACTTCATCGTTTTCATGGTCATGGCCTTCTGCAAAGAGTGCGTGCACCATGACCTTCACATGTTTACCATATGGCTGGGTTACATGAACTCCACTCTCAACCCTTTTATATACCCGCTCTGCAACGGCAACTTTAAACGAGTCTTCAGAAACATTCTGAACATTCATTTGTGACAAGCAGAGAACAAAATGTTAGATGTTTAAATGCTGCTGGTGTCTCCAGAAAAGGAGGAGAAGACTTTTGCATGAATTACACGTCTTAAACGCCTTTGCCTTGGAGAGATTAAACTGTAAATGTATTTTGAATGTCAGTTTTTTCTTTGTTATTTTTATAAACTACTGCCCTCTGGGTGAAATTGAGCAGCAGTTGAGGTTAATGTCTGATTTAACGTTATTTATTTTGTCTATGTCACGCTAATGATAAAGTTCATCTAGGACTGGAGAGCTTTAAACTCACAAGAATTTGATCTCTCCCCCTGAGAGACAGAAGCATGAATGTCTTGGCTCTGGTCCAGAATGGAGGGGAAAAAATGTCTAAAATGTGTTTTCAAAGAAAATCTTTGTATTTATTTATTTTTTAGCTTTATCAATGGATCAAACTAGACATGTGACACGATATTGCATGATCCTGAAATATGTAATATTTGTTTCTCATCATTAAAAAAGGATGTAGGACATTAGGCGTCTTTTTTAATGTCAGTCCAGGAAAAACACAGATATTGCCAAGTGTCTAATGAGATGATACTAGTGGGAAGGTTGGTTTGGAATCCGTGCAGTTGTAAACTTTAAAGGACCAGTGTGTAGGATTTAGTGGCATCTAGTGGTGAGGTTTCAGATTGCAACAAAAGAAATACACCTCGCCCTGCCCTCCCTCCTTTGCCTCTGCCCTCCTTAGATATATATATATATATATATATATATATATATATATATATATATAACATTGCTTTAAATGCTTTTATTGTGATTTTAACAAGTTAAACCCATAATTTTAACAATAATAATGAAATCTGAAATCTATTCATTATCATCATGTAGAATAGAAGAGTGTCTCAGAAAATATATATATATATATATATATATATACCTTTTGTGGCTCCAGAGGAAGCTGCATGTAATCTGACAACCAGCATCCAGTGATATCAATCATTGGCCAAGTTGCACTGTGGGTAATGTAGGCTCCATGTGATTTAAAATTGCACTCCTGTGACACTGTTGGATGCATTATGGGCTGTTCAAAAACAGATTGTCAATACAACAGAAGCATTGTTATAGCCTTTTTTATTACATTCATTCTTCTTTCTTCTTACAACCTGCCAACTACACCACCCACAATGCAACTGAGACACTGAGTGACATCACTGGGGACAATTTATCAGATTACGTGCAGCTGGAACCACAAAAAAGCTTTGTACTACTTTTTTCACATATACAATAGTACTCCCCAAGACCTTTAAACACACTTTAATGAATATAATTGGTAGAGTTACCTTTTAAATGCACCTGCAAAACTACAGAACGAAACAACCTATTCTTTTTTGTGATGAAGCACTTTTTTTTTATGTCATTAGCCAAAGAGCATATGATATTAATTCACAATCCTGTGGGAAGGCAACCATAAATTTGGGACTCATGAAATAAATTTGTATCAATTAAATGTTTGGAACAAAGACACAAATTGCACCCATCAGGCATTACAGCGCAATTATGTCCCCCATCTGAAGAGGTTTGGCCTGCAGTCCTGTTGAGATGATAAATAGGGTTGCTCATTTCACTGTCCATTCAAACGATGTTTTCAGATTTTCAATAAAAAGTTTGGCAAGTTCATTAAATGACATCTTTCCCACACCAGAGGCCTGTTGCTGTTTCACATGTTTAACAAGTGAATGATTGTGTCCGAAATAAGGTTGTGTAATATGTTAAACTGCCGTCACTCCAACAAAATGGAGATCAAGAAGCCCGTAATGTTTCCTGTGTCTAGTGAATGCAGACGGGTTGGTGAGTCACTACTTAGCAAAATCAAACAAATCAGAGGGGGGTGGAAGTGAGCAGGGAGAGGCGATGATGTGAGCAGACGAGGCATGTGTGCGATTGCACTCTACAGTGGATCTCTGTCAGCATGTCGGAGCCGGTGCCAGGGTGGCTTTCAGGACAAAACAATGATGTTTTAAATGCTCTTTTGGATTTTTGGATTGGTTCACAGATTTGAAGCTGTCGAGTTCTGCTGGTTTACAGAAAAAACAACCGTCATCCGGCACTAACTCGACAATTCTCTCATCATGCGCCCACTGAATGTTTTCATGCTCATGAAAATCATATGGACATTTGCGCATGAATGGATTTTCAATTGGCACAATTTTAACAATTAATTCTAGCGGCTGTCTTGGCTTAATTTAATTCTCCTTTGAGTTTTATTAGCAGCAACAGAGTGCAAAAGTCCCAGTGATTTAATTTAATGATGATGTTTTTTGTTTTTTTAATAAATGAAGGATAGTAGTCACAGGGCATAAACTATGAACACTATTATGTTCATACAGCATATGCTGCCTGGATTAACCTGTCTAGGCGGTCTAGGGAGACTCCATCCCATAGTTTTTCTTTCTTTTTTTCTTTTTGTTTTGCTCAGAGATGCAGAAATCTTCACACAAAAACGTGATGAAATACAACTTTTCTCAGGAAAATGCACCTTGTGAGCACAATATAAATTAGAACAGCACTCAGCAGAGCGCATAGCTCCGCCAAGCCCCAATGGTCCCCTTTAATTTAATCAAGCCTAATCCATTTCAGACTCGATAGCCATGTATTACTCTTTTAAACCACCCACAACAGCTTAACCATAATTTGAGCTCAACAGTTCTAAGATTTGCATCAAACTGTACACACTCATAGATACCAGCCACTTAAACATGCCTGATTTTTTTCATCAAGATCCACACATTGTTGCTGAGAAATGAACAAAAATGTGAAGTAAGAAAAGATTCCATTTATCCAGGTCCACACCAAAAGTTAATGGGGTCTGTTCTGGGCCAAGACCCATCGTCCATTAAGTTTCGTTGGAGCCCACTCAGTAGTTTTTACGTAATCCAAATCAAATTGCTTTACAATGTGTACAACCTTCAACACCCTCTAACCTCAGACCTTCAGTTTGAATTAAGTGTAATCCGTCCACACAAACCTTTAAGTGGCACAGCGAAGGAACACCACCGCCAGGAAACAGCGTTGTGCTGTTTGTCGCCATGGGAACAGTGAGAGCAGCACCAACAGTGACAGGTGATTTTGATGACACTAATTGACAGTTGACTTGAGTGTGGCTGGGTTACACCTACGACAGTTCATTTTTAAACCGGATTCAATCAATGTTAAACTTTAAAAAGGTGCAATGTGAAAAAAAAAAACATCATTATCACCAATTAACACTCAAAATTAACAAAAAATGATCAACAGAATGTGTTGATGTTGTGACAAAAATGTTTATGTGTTGTTCTGAAGAGATATCTACTGAAGTTAGCATGCTAACTTAATAACTTGGGCCTGAAAACCACTTTCTCCCAGCAGTCCAAAGCTCCTGTGCTAGTGATGTAAACACCAGCATTACCCTGACAGTCTGGATAACTGAGATATTAAACTAAGTGCAGCTACAGTCATTGGTGTATAAAGGAACACAGTTAGCAGTAATCTGGTGTTAGCAGCCCAAGTTTATTGGGAGTGTTAACTCAAGGTGTCCAAGTCTTACTGTATGTAATCCACCTATAATTTTTTTATAATTCAAACTTTAAAACTAACACTACATTTTAAATCCTTCTTAAACCACAGTTTAGTTTTGACTCTGCAGGTCAGGAAGAAGCATGCTGTTAGTTGTACAGATATAGCTTTCATGTGCAGATTTGCCAACACCAACACGAGCGGTAATAAAAAATTTGGAGAGAACGGAAATCTGAAATACAAGCTATACTCCCAGCTGAAACAAAATCCATTGTAAAAACACTGTAAAGTGGTAAACGTGTCAAAGTGGTTTGCTTGGTTTATTAGGTCTCCCTACCTCGCTGTCAAGTCCAGTGTAGTATCATTTGTCAGAAGAATGAGATATCTCTCTTCTTCATTTCATGGCAGTGAAATGTGGCATTAATACACTGTTTTTTCATCATAGAACCCGTATTACTTTTACTACACATTGTAGCATAGACCTGCAGTGCACAGTGGCCATGGGGGCTGAAGCTCTTCAGATGGAATTTGTCTTTGATCAAACAAACAGAATGATGATTCATACTTTTTTACTGTTATTGTAAGAAAACTTGCCAGATTCCAATCCTGAGAGCGATAACATCATCACCTCCAGTGTCAGCTTTTATTTATTTTGGAGAGTGAGTCAGGAAGACCCTCTGCACTTTATCCCTCTTCATCTTTCTTTCTTAACAGAACACAGGATTAAAGTTGTTCCTTATTATATTTGCTGTTAATTTATGGTTAAGGATTTATAGTTGTTTTTCAAGTTTGCCTAAAACAGTTATGTGTTCATTAATCAGCCACACAGAGACTGTTTGAGGCGTTTGGTCCAGTGGTCATTGTGTTGAATATGTAGTAAAGAGGGCCTTTTTAATTTTATCCATGGCGTGCCAAAACATCTCTTTGTAAATACATGGCAGTGGTCCATCATGGAAACTCATCATTTTGAGATACTAAGTCATTATTTAGAAAAAGTTCCTCGCTATTTTGAGATACCAAGTCAATATTTTGAGTGTTTCTCAATTTTATGACTCACAGGATAGTTTTTTTCACATCACACTGCTGGAAAGGGACTTCCATAGTCTCTTTTATGGACTCTGGGGTTTGGAGTTTATATTTATAGTTTGATCTTACAGGGTATCTGTACTTTGTACACAGAATATAGCCGACATTTATGAAGAGGAGTGATCCGTATGAAGGCGGTGTCTGTGAGCAGCTACCTGCCTTAACTCTTAAATACAGCCCTATAAACCACTGACAAGTGTCCCACTATAGTAAATTCTACTGTGACTCTTGCAAGTTTGTTTTGAGGAATTCACCTCTATTTCGATCAAGTACAATGAGGAGGAATTCTTCCTCTGGCAGTGTAAGAAATTCAAATTAAAACAGGACAATGGTAAGTGTGAGGCAGAAACTGACAACTGAATAAGAGCCGAGGAGAATGTGACATTATCATTTTATTATGTTTCTGGCACTCACATGACAAGTGGAACATTTGCTGCAGTAATAATGAAATCATTTGAATTAAAATTATGTTAATTCATTCTATTCATTCAATCTGAGGATTGTAATGCCAACAGAAGTGTGTGGGCAGCAACTCGACTGTTATTCATAGTTTACCTTTAAAACATGAAATTGCTCTAACCAGGGTTAATTACAGTTGAGTGAACCCATATAAATTGCAACCTTACATTACCGAAAATAATTACTGATAATAATCATCTACTGAAAGAAAGAAAAATTGTGGTTGGTGGAGGTGTACTCGATTCTTGACTATTTGTCAAGGATTTTATTCCAACATTTCCCAGCAACTGTCTAAAATTCCAACTTAAAAATATTCCAATGCTTTCACTGTAATTACAAATGAATTTCTTTATGCCACTTTTCAGTCAATATTTGTGACAGTTGCTAAGTTTTGTAGTTCAAGGAGGCTAGCTGTAGAGTAAGATGGGTTTTCGTTTGCAAGTGATTTTTCTAGCATTTAAGTTCCATCCAGAAATTTGAAAAGTTTTGACAATCACCATAAGACCACTGTCTAATTTGGGATTTTATACCAGCATGGCTGAGTGTTTTATATACTGATTCCCGTATTCAGCATTTCTATACTGGATTTGTAATTAAGTAGCCTATTTATTGTATTTTTTTAAATTTTTATTTCATTTTCCTTTCATACAAAACAGCACATTCCTTGACAGAGGGCCTCCAAATTCTCCAAATTCTTATCATAGTGTGTAAAGGCTTTGAAACAGCTTCCAGAACTTCATACTTGAAAATAAAATGTAATGACATTGAAGACTAACTGAAAGATGTAAGTGGAAATAATAAAAAGAGACATTTCAATAAAATTGCACTGTTCCTGGTTCTGTGGACATTATTTTGGTGTCCTCAGCCTTATACACTATTCAAAATTACTAAGGGATATTTTAGTGTTTCATTTATTTGAATTTTTACTTTGTGTGTTGTTTTGGCTGCAACAAATAATGTGATACATTTAATTAGACTTTTATTGCATATCCATATATGCACCCTTAGCCCTATCTAATTATTTTGTAGTATTTGTTTTGTTCCTAATCCCAAAATTTTGAACAAATCAATTGCATACAAGAACTGGTATAAAAGCTCACGTCATCTACCTCTCTTGCATTTATGAACTTGAACTAGGTACTTTGCGTTTTTTTCCCAGCTACGTAGTTTCTACACGGTCCCTAACTCACTGTAGCAGTCAGTTGGTCAGATGGAGCAAATGTCTGAATTTCCAGCGATGATTCTGCTGAAAACGACCTCGTAGATCATTTTTCTTCTGTTTTGGAATCGTGGACTTCTTCGTGTTCAAACACAGTCGGGTTTAGTTTGAGATAAAATCCGTTTTAAACTGAAACGGCTGTAACAAAGTACACGTTCCTTCTCGGTGGCTTGCAACCCTTAAGATCCGCACACATCTGTTCAAAAAGAAAAGAAACGGCACGTACAAGTTTCTGTCTGTCTTCTCCTGCTTTATCGTTTGCGCCTTCTTGTTTATATTCTGGTTCTTTATATTTTACTCAATGATGCACGCTCCATAAGAGGCACACAGCTAGACGTGTGTAGCAGCTAAGCTAACGATAGCTGTCCGACTTCTTACCCAGAGTGCATTGCTTTATTGACAAGTCCCGCGATCACATGACCCACCTGACCAGGAAGTGAGGATTCTGGTGAGTGAACAAAGCTCAGCTTGTTACAGTTTGACATAAAAACGGGTTCCTGGCATGTTTGACGCAACCCCAGTTTATCTGGGTTGAATTATAAATGTGTTGTAATAGTGTGGTTTGTTTTGTTGGAGATGTTCGTCCTGTGAAAAAGCGCTAAAGCATTTAAACTGTCAGCTTCCTCTCTCATTTGGTGGTCTGGGTTAACTTGCTACACAGAGACTGACAAGTGTGAAAGTGACATTTATAAAAGTTGATATAGAATTTGAACAGAGGTTAGTTAACCTGAAACACTAAAGAAGACCCTCTTAAGTGTCTTAGAAGTGCCCTTTTATTTACCAATACGAAATGTAAACATTAAACAAGACTGGGGGAGATATTGGGACATTGGTACATATATGCATGTGCATGAATTTGCATGTGTTGCATGAGTTTTAAAATATAAAAATATAAAATATTCACAAAACATAAAATAAAACCTCAAGATATGTCACAGAATGACACTAGATATAGCCCAATATTACTAAGTAAATAAAATATGATATAAGAAATATACATTTTTCTCATGTAGCTTCATCTGATTAGCTGTGAAGTTTGCTCCTTCTTGTTTTTAATGTAACTGACAGTAAAATAGTATCAGTCGTATGCTGGTGTGCACTGGAATATTGATGTATTTTAATTTTTTTTTATCTACTGTGTTTTTCCCTGTACAGGCTGCACCCAGAATAGAGGTTCTGTTGTGTAGGGCGTGTCTAGTATTGGTCGGGCTTTAATAATATCTTTGATTATGTGAAAAACATGGTACTAGCCGATTTCAGTCTGTGTCACTAGCATAACTATATATGATATCCATGCACATGGTTGACTTACTGTATGTCACGATATGTTCCGTCAGATCATCTTTATATGTGTAGCTATAAGTCACAAGTTTGCCTCAAAAGGCTGCAATCTCTGACAACACCTATCTTTATCCTTGTGTGAATGATTTCAAAATGTGTATTGTTTACACCCGACTATTGCAGATGGTAAGAGATGTAGAGTATACCAAATGCTCACTTTTCCATAACCACTACACTGGGGGATTCGTCTGTTTGTTTCTTGTTTTTTTTTTATTGACCGATGAGGGAATTCATTTAATAAATCTTAACTTTAGTCAGATTCAGACAACTTTATTAATCCCACCAGGGGCGATTTGTTTAACATATTGTACACACACACACAAGAAAACCCCACACAGTAACATGTACAATAGACAAATAAATTAGTTAATAAATAGATATGAGCTAAGTGGAATAAAAAACAATCTACAAATACATGATTTTAATAAATAGTTTTGGTAAAATCAATAAAAACGTCTACAGAGCATTTAAAAGACAAATTGCACAGGGTGTAAACAATTTGGAGTAGCAGTTAGTTTTACAAGCAGGAAAATGAAATGCCCTGTAGCTTAGAAATTATTGTAATTTTATTCTGCACATATGTTAAGCCTGTTAGTTACAACATCAATGCGAATGTAAGTGTAAAACTAAGTGTGTCTAATTAATGAGCCTGCCACTGTTTTGTAACCCACAACTGTTTACTTCACAGCTTATAGTACTTGGTTAGTGAAGTTGCGATGGCGTCCGACACCAGTGAAGCAGCGTCCTCTTCTGCAGACCTCAAGCTGCAGTTCGCTCCCTTCAGCAGTGCTCTGGAGGCCGGCTTCTGGCACCAGCTCACTCAGAAGAAACTCAACGACTACAGACTGGATGAGAGCCCCAAATCAATCAAAGGCTATTATTACAATGGTGAGTTGACTTTACAGTTGCTCTTTTTCACTTTTCTGACAATTCGGGACATTCTATAATACATACAGTATGTTTATTAAACACAGACAGATGTTGACCTAGATCAGTATATTTTAGATAACTGTTAAAATTTTTTTTATTTCATTCACATCTCCTTCCTGTAGGTGACCCACTTGGTTTGCCCACTCGTCTGACATTGGAGTTCAGTGCTTTTGAAGCGTAAGTATGACTGTAGTATTTAGTGTTTTCATGCTTAAGGTTTAGGTAAAAAACTTGTTTTACATAATTAATTTGTAATTTTTTTCAGAAATATACCAGTGGTGCATTTTTTATATACAAAAAATGAAAATGAGATTCAAGTGAAATTATACATCAAAATATATTTCAAATATTTATGGGGAAAAAATGGCAGATTAGGTCTTAAGATGGGTGAAACCTTTAAGACATGTCAAGAAATCGAGAGGCATTTAGTTCATACAGTTTCTGTTCATTACAGTTAAATGCAAAACTCTGATGTGTTTTGATTTCAGGGATGGTCCGACACCGGCCCGCTGTTGTCCAGCCATCGGAACTCTGTATAACACCAACACACTCGATGCCTTCAAGACCACCGATAAGAAGGCTCTGCTGGAGAAAGAGGCCAAAGAGGTAAAAGACATCCACTGAAATGTTCTCACTCACAACAGAAATGGTCTCTGAAGTTCTGCAAAAGAGAATTAAATGATTTGACGAATTCAGTTTTTCATCTCTGTTATTTCATAGATATGGGATGCTATACAGTCTGGGGCTGCTTTGAAGGATCCGTCCATCCTCTGCAAATTTATTCTGCTGACCTTTGCAGTGAGTATGAACAATGTCTTATAAACGTGTTGCTTCTGTATATCAATAACGTTATATGTGACAGTTTTTTTCTGTTTTTCTTTAATTTTTCTGACAATCTTTCCTCAGGATTTGAAGAAGTATCATTTCTACTACTGGTTCTGCTTCCCTGCACTGTGTTTCCCAGAGGGAATAAAGATTGTCCAACAGCCTTCTGTCCTCGAGCAAGTTTTTTCAGCAAAACAGGTTGGCTTTTTAGAGATTATTATAAAACCACTGGAATGAATTGGAAAGTACACATTGAAATCATACTACAGGTGCATTACTTCTCTCTCATTTCTAAATGTTGGGTTCGCAGGCGTTCTATTCAGTCTATTCAAATCTGTCTGTTCTATAATACTGAGTAGGTTACAGAAACTTTTAATGAGGTGGGGTGCATTGTCACCTCTCATTTCTGTGTCAGGAGTGATGAAAAAAGCCTAATTAAGACAGAGTTAGAATGACTCACGAACAGCATGATCTCAACTGCAGGTCACAGCCACAGCGACTTCTCCGTGTGTTACCATTCCCTGTCTGATCTCTCCCTCTGTCAACCTAAATTATCAAAGTTATTTAACCCCCTGGACAGTTTGACATCGAGATATATGAGCTGCAAGATGACATTGCGACCTGGAAACCTTTAATCAATTCAACACTAAGATGAAGCGTGAATCACAGTATGATTTCACTGACCAGCATCTCTCAGTCTGATGTTAATCAGCTATTGTGCGACTCTAGCAGAAGCAAGAAAAGGCTGTAAATGTTTTTTATGGTTGAAAACTTGTTCTAACTTACATGACCACTCTAGTTTTCAGCAGCTTTCAGATAAATGCAAAACTTTCTTTATTTTAATTCATGAATTGATTTAGAGTTTTTGGGGATAATAGAACAAAATTTCCACTCTGAGGCAGTTGTCACTGGTGAAGACCCTTTGTATGTGTTTCAAGCTGATTATAGCTTTGTAACTGTAATTGGTAGGTGTATACCTTGAAACTGCAAATTATGTTAGAGCTGTTAATAAAGTCTCTTGTATTTCGAAAGCATTTAAACCAGATAGTTTGCATAGTTTTTGTAACTTGTAAAACATCGATAAAATGGACATGTTCTGCAAATAAGAAATGAGTTTTAAGGACAGTATTTGGTGATTGTACAGTGTATCAGCAGTCTTTCCTAAGTGTAAATAAGCGGTAAAACAAAACAGTGTTCTTAATCACTAATGGCAAGTTGTATCAGTGTAATGAGAGCCATAATATTTCCGTACCCTGTGTAAGTTTAACAATATTTATCAATTCATTTATTAACACTAAAATTTCAGAATGTATTATATTATGTTTTATAAAACCCAGTTAAATGGCAGAAAACCCTTTTTTAATACTCTCTCTTTGTATATGTATTCTATTGATCTTTGATGTAGAAGAAATTCATTGTTGACATCTAATTATTTCTGTCTCAGATCGCAGCCTTGCAGGAAGCCTACGATGACCTGTGTATCAAAAGAGAGACCACTGCGGTTCCCTACTTCCTTGTGAAGTACTCAGATGAAACTGTTCAGATGGCCCCACTTTCAGACTGGGATGCATTCTTCACTGGAGCTAAGAAGGTAGGGGGTATTTTTCATAAAGCAACAGAATAAACATGCAGTGAGATGAGAGTGATTACAAAAGTCTGAAAAAATGTGTGTGTTCAAAGATGAAGCTATTGTAGAATTGTTCTGTAAACAGAGTATTTTATTGTGCTTATTGTCATTGTCAGATTAGATTCTGTTATATCACACTCCCTCTCACACTCACACAGACACTCACACTTTGGTAATGTAAACACACTGTGTTTGGTTTTTCTAGGTTACTGTGGGCGTCTATGATCCGTGTACTCTGTCTCAACATCCGGGTTGGCCTTTGAGAAATCTGCTGGTCCTCTTAGCTTACCGATGGTAAGCCCTAATTTTGTGTGTGTGTGTGTGTGTGTGTGTGTGTGTGTGTGTGTTAGTGTGTGTGTGCGTGTGCGTGTGCGTGTGCGTGTACGTGCGCGTGTGAGTGAGAGAGTGTGTTGGGAAAAGATGAGGAAGTTCTCTTGAGGACTTGGATTCAGGTCCTCACGCCGTGACTGTTTTTCAGCTTACTCTGCGACTCTTTATTTAGGCGCAAAGCCACAAAGTAAAAGAGGAAACCACTGCTTAACCAATTTCCTGTCTCTGAAGTGTAGGGAGCAGGTCACACATCCCTGTTATTTAATATGCTGATATGAACCTCCAAAGTTAATGGAATAGCATGAAAAGCCTTGTAACATTACAGAAACTCTGAACTCCCATGTTCTGTGACACTCACACTTGATACAAAACTGTTTGGCTGTTGCTAAGCCACAGTGGTGTCGTGAGAGTTTAGTGAGGCCGAGATAAACTTGATGGATTACATTTGATTCTTGAGGGCAGCACTGGCTTTCAGAACATGATTATGGCTGTAAAGATTGTACTACTTGTCTACAAACCTGTAAATTTCCCTGATAAACAAGCTCAGTTTGGTTCAATATCATGTTTCTCACGTCATGCTCATAAAACAACCATAAAATTTATTGACGTAGTCATCCTTGTCTATAAACACTTCAGTGAGGACTTTATTGCTGCATGGCCTCCAAGATCCACCTCAGGATTTTCCAACATTATTCCAAAATTCCTCCAAAAAGAAGCTTTCCCAGAACATTACAGTATGTACATGTGTCCACTTATCGGTGCCCCTGATCATTGCATGTTGTTATTTTTAAGATAGAGCAGGCAGTTGCTCATTCTGGCTGTTTTCCTACCTCATACCAGACCCATCTATGAAACACACACACAGCTTGCAGCAGCTGCTACATGTGGACACCAGAGGTTATATTGTGTAAACACACACACACACACACACACACACACACACACACACACACACACACACACACACACACACACACACACACACACAGCATGCAGTGTCTTGAAACCCCTGAATATTGTGCGTTTTTAGCTTCCCACTGAATGCTCTATTTCTCACTAACTGTTTACTTTTAATAATACCATTTTGTGGTACCAGCCCCAACCTACATAATGATATAAACAACAAATATGTACATCTGCAGGGCATGCCTAGTGTCAACTACTTGGATAAACAAATGCCTCTTCAGGGCATAATTAAATAAACAAAAAGAAAACCAATGAAAACCTGCAGGCTTCCAGCTATCTGGCAGGACAGCAACACCTGCACAAATAAAGACGGCCCTGATGCAGGTTGCCTAATTGACTGATAACTTTATGGTCACTCAACTTGAAAAGCTTGAAAAAGCAAAACTTTCCTAACTGAAATGGAGCAGCAAAGAAATCACAGTTGGGGCCTGAACAGACCAGAGTTTCTAATGGGATGAGTTCTGCAGTGTTTAGAGACAGATTCAGAATGAGAGTGATAGCCCCCCGGGGTTCATGCCTCCCTCTCTTAAGCCTTCACAAAAGGGCGTTGTAACACCCTGATTGGTTGGGAGGGGAATGCCCCAAGCTGCTTCCACTCATTTTGGGAGTCATCCTGTACACAGATGATCTAAAGCCACTGCAATCAGTCCAGAGGGATTTTGAAAATCAAGCCCAAAACAAGGAAAGATAGCAAGTCTTACACAATGGGACTGCTACAGCCTTGATTGGCTTAATGTGTCTTGAGATAAAGGCATAAAATACGTGAAGTATACACATCAGACCTCGTGTGTGTGTGTGTGTGTGTGTGTGTGTGTGTGTTGTGTGTTGTGTGTGTGTGTGTGGTTGTGTGTGTGTGTTCAGTGAATAAGAAGAGCAGATTTACCAACTTTATAGTGTTAGAGCGCCAAGTGCTTACTGACTCTAGTGGGTGGAGGCTTGTATGTGTTTACTGAAATATTTCCTCTGTAAATACTTCAGCACGCCAGTGGGAGAGTCTGCACAGGTTGTAAAATGTGTTGCTCAGTGTAATCCAAGAATGTCGGTCTGAGTGTGCTTTAAATATTTACATTGGGTGACATGCGCTTCAGGTGTCACTCAGACGTCTTAATTCTGTTTCAGCTCCTAACTCTGACAATCTTTCTTCTTCTTGTGACACAGTTCACAATGAGAAACTTCTATTTCAACATCCAATATCTTTAGTCTAATCAAAGATGGAGGGAAAAAAGACAAACCATTTCAAAAGACTGGTGCAATATCAGGAAATAATGGATAAACAATAATGTTACATGATGGAAGAACTTGGCTCTCTACGGTGCTTGAAATACTTCTGTTACTAAGGTAGCAGACAGCAGGCTTATAGATAGAATTTATTGTTTTTTAACAAGGCTGTGCTTCAAGAATTTATTGCCTTGAAATATACACATTACAGTCTGTTTGTAGTTCCTCATCTTGTTGCAGACAGGATTAGGGAAGGTTTTCCTGGAATACACAACCAAATATCTGTATTTCAGCTGCTGTCTTACCGTGACACTGTTTTTGCAAGGTGTTGCAGTTTTGAAGTGTGTAAGTTAAGACAAGTCACTTTATATTAGTGCTGACCATTTCCACAGCGAGCTGAAGTGCATGTGTTTCACTAATCCAGATGGACACTTCACTTGTAGACTACAGTCAAATTTATTGACGTAGTCATCCTTGTCTATAAACACTTCAGTGAGGACTTCATTGCTGCATAGCCTCCAAGATCCACGTCAGGATTTCCAACATTATTCCAAAATTCCTCCAAAAAGAAGCTTTCCCAGAATATTACAGTAAAATTCCTCCAAAAAGAAGCTTTCCCAGAACATTACAGTACGTACATGTGTGGACTTATCTGTGCCACTAATCCAGATGGACAGTTCACTTGTAGACTACGGCGGTTTAATGAGCTTTAGAGAGTGATGAAACAATTAAGTCAAAATGTAAACACAGACAGACACTAAACAATTTTACATTAAGTTTATTCTGAAGAAAACATAAACAGAGCCAGCAGGAAGCCTGTTCTCTACTCCAGGAACATAAACATTGAATATAGCATTTAAAATTTAGATTCAGATTTTGAATTAATGTTTCTTCTGTGAACTGAGAATTCAAAGTTAATCAATTTCTGCAGCAATTGCAGATTGATTTTGAACTAAACTTTAACATGATTCTGACAAAAGGTTTACTTTAGCATTAATCCTAAACAAGAACAAGCAATGACTAACCTCCCAGGTTCAAGTTGGTTTATTTAGTTTCTGTAGGTGAACAGACAACACAGCAAATAGACAAACACGATAGAAGTACTCGAGTCTCGTCACCAAAATAAAGAACTGCTATAATGAATAAGATTAAATTCAAGTTTAAAAACACGCTTCTACATACATAACATCACATCATCATATTGCATCATCATCATCCAGGAATTTAAAGGTAACTGTTGCTGCATGTTTGACTGCTGTTCAGTTAGTTTGGAGTGCTGTTCAGGATACACTTCCAAGTTCAGGCCCACAATCAGTCATTACTGGTCACACTTCTCCCCAGAGAGCGCACTTTTTCCTGGCACTCGTCTTGCTGTTTCAAAAACATTTTTATTGCAAAATTATTTTTCATCCAAACAAGGAACTCCCATCGAGGCCAGTTTAGCATCCGCGTCCTGCGATACCAAGGCTTATCAGCTGCAAATACCTTTAGAGAGTTTAGCCCTCACACTCTGCAGTCCGAGGCAGTTTTTATCCAATACAAACTTCATCAATCTTGTCCATGACTACACTTTCTCTTTGCGTTAAGCCCAAAACTGTTGATACTGGCTGAGATGGGTGAAGAGAGAATTACAGCATAGCCGCGATGTCTCGCTTATTCAGTTGTTTCACCAGCATTCGATTGTGTAATCTGACTGTGGTTACTTATGAGTACCATATATGGGGAGATGTGTTGGTATGTGGGTATGTGTTGAGTGCTCGTTCACAAGTGTGTAAGACTTAGTTTTATAATCATGTTGCATTTCAAAATTTTGTGAGGTTCAACTGTGCACTGAAATCTGTAATATGTGCATGATTAATGTGTTGTTTTCATTGTTTGACTTTTGCATTTCCTTTATGTGTGTGTGTGTGTGTGTGTGTGTGTGTGTGTGTGTGTGTGTGTGTGTGTGTGTGTGTGTGTGTGTGTGTGTGTCAGGGGCTCTATGCTGGACACGGTGGAGGTACTTTGTTTCAGGGACAGAACTCTGCAGGGAAGCCGCTCCATCCAGCACAGTCTCATGTTCCAGATCAAACTGCCTGAGCTTCCCCTCAACTCAGGTAATCTCCATTTGAAGTGTGTACTTACTTATGCACGTGACAATGTGTAACGTGTGCTGATATGTCATAAGTCTTTGTCTCTACAACCTTTTGTGCATCTGAATGTGTGAGCAGCTCCTGTGTATATTGTCATTGATACGCACCCTCAGTCTTTATTTTCGTCCAGCTGAGACTGTTTCTTCCTTTTCGAGCCGCAATAATCTCAGACAGCTTCTCCATTATTCCTTTATCTGTTGAATACGGCATGAAAGTAATTTAAATGGTAATGGTGGGATGAGGAAGGAGGCGGCTCTGTGATCCGCGGAGGTTTTTTGTTGAGTTCATCTGAGGTGTCTCTGTTTACATCAGTCTGCCTCTTCAGCACATCTTGGGTTTTAATGAACTCACAGACGATGTATTCATGCAAGAGAAATTGATTCAGCTATCTGTTTTGGTTTTTGCATGGACACATTTTGTCTTGAAAGGGATTAATCAGTCTAACTAAGCTCAGCTTTTCAGACACATCAGACACAGTTCTTGCAACAACATTCACATATATTAGTCTAGTATTTATAGCGAACTGGATATTTAAGTTGCCCATGTCCGCACAAGTAAGACAGCAACATGAGGTGACCAGTGAAGCTCATAAAAGTTGACGTAGTCTAATGTAGGATCAAAACTGTGTAAGACGGAGAGGTACGAGTGAACAGGAAAGAAGAAAAGTGAAAATTGTATTTTATTTATTTTTCACTAATATACAGCTCTAAGTCTTTCGCTAATGATTACTGGGTGCTCCTCCATCACTGACCGACTAATAAATGCCTAAAATATATCAATATCAGTTTGTCTCGAATGTCTTTTGGTTTTTAAAATGACATTGATTATATATTATATATAAGCAAGTATTTTTAATTTGTAACAATATACTTTTTGATGTATCTGAGCCCATCTCTGATTGCCCTACATTTCTAATTGGTTAAATTCTTAAAGATGATCAATCATCATTCATTATCATCCCTTGCTGAATCACTATAAAAAAAAAAAAGAAAAGATTAACAAAAAACTGTCCTCTAAATGAATCCACCCAAGAAGATGAAGTAAAGAGCGAGAGAATGGGCAAAGTTTGGCATGTTTTGCGTTCATGTCACAGCAGTAGTCATTGTATGTTTAAATAGGCTCAAATAAAATATCTGGTTTTATCATCTGTGCTGCTGTCTTTTCACAGGGACTTTTACATGACATTACTTGACAAAATGGTTCCAATGAAAACTGGTGACACTGAGCTCTGTGCATAAACCTGAATGACAAGGATGTTGTTCCTGATAATAAAACACATTGTTGCTGTGTGTTTTCAATGCTGTGAATACTGTGAAAAACCATGTACTTCCATTGTATTCGGGTCGAGGCAGAAATCTCAGAGATGGGTGTATTAAAACTTTCCTGAAAGGTTAGTGCCACGAGTGGTGAGCGACAATCGTGATTCACAGCTCTCACTTTGTAGTGGGGATGTGTTACGCTTATTTTACAGTGTTAATGGGTTTTTTTTTGTTGTTGTCTTTTTCACAGCATGTCCTAAAAGCGTAGGTTGGGAGAAGAACCCTAAGGGTGCGATGGGACCCAGGATGGTCAACCTCAGTGAATGCATGGACCCCAAAAGGTAATAAGCACAGTGCAGAATGTGCACAGTTATAAGGGTGGAGTAGCAGAAAGCCTATTTCAGCAGTTATTGAATATTAAAAAGAATGTATTAAGTATTTTTGCTTCAACAATATGTAGGCAGACTAAGGTGTTCTACTTCAGAATCTATAACTTTGTATGTACAAATGTAATTTATGTTGTTTTTAGCATTGTTGTTAGCACTTTGTGGACAAAGAGGGTCTCCAGAGGGGCTAGGTTTTCAGCACCCACTACATGGAACAATCTACAGATTGAACATAAACTTCAGAATATTGTACCACTAGACAGCTTTAAAACTATGGTGAAATCAATTGAGTCCACATTGTCTGTGTGCAAATGTTTCATCTGAGTGTTTTTTTGTTCTGTTAATTTGCTGTTGTAACTCTGCGTTGCTGCCATTCTTGGCCAGGTCTCCCTTGCAAAAGATATATGTGATCCGAGTGGGACTAATCTGATTCAGTAAAGGCTAAATAAAAATAGAAAAATTCTGTTGGTTCCATTGACTTGTCTGCAGGCTGGCTGAGTCCTCAGTGGACCTGAACCTGAAGCTCATGAGATGGAGGCTGGTTCCTTCCCTGGACCTGGACAAGGTGGTCAGCACAAAGTGTCTTCTGCTGGGAGCTGGGACTCTGGGCTGCAATGTAGCCAGGACTCTGATGGTAAGGCTGGAAGTCTAGAGTGAGAGAGAAGCATTTTGTCAGTGTGACTTAGTTAGCAAATTGTGTAATATTGTAGATGAGCAAAAAGGTTTAAGGAATGTATTAGACCTTTGTTTATAATGTTTTCTCATCAGTCAAGTCTTTAAAAGTACCCACTGGAGTTTGAGATCATTAGCGTCAGTGTGCCTGAGACAACAATAGGCCTCCGAATGCTGTAGAGTCTATGAAATGTCAATAAATCCTACAGAAGATTTGTGCTTTTGAAACCGGATATTAACACTGGGGAAATATTTCACAAAATCTCCAGTATCTTCTACCAGTGATAACACAACTTAACTGGATGTGAATGTATAGTTACTCCGCATGTCACTTTAATTTTCCCCACATTTCTTTAAAGTGAATCTGCAAAGTGACTTGATTTAAGTGGGAGCTCAACTTGTTAGAACAATCTTGGTCCAAACTTAAGATTAGATCAAAACTGTGGTCCAACATTTTACATTTTCCAACCAACTTTTGTTATGGAGATCTGGAAGAGAGCTAAGGGTGTAAATTCTGTTAACACAGACCACCAAATCTGGAGGTTTAAAACCTGAATAAATCTTGGCGATTTGGAATGTCAAGCAGATAACAAAAAGCTCTAACAGGCTGAGGAATAGCTCGCATTGGAAATGCGCCGTCCAACCTGTCGCTCTAATCGTTTATATGCAGTAGGTCTCTTTTTGCCTCCCAAGTGCTGCAGTCTGTGATAACAGAGAAAAAAAACACCTCATGTTGAGCATTTTAAATTGGAATATTATCGCACATGTGGGTACAATCCGCAGTGATCAATCACTATGTACCAAGTTGGGATTTCAGTGAGAACGACAACAACCTCTTCATCTTGGCACATAAAAGCTCAGTTGATTACCATTGATCTGTGAAGCTTTTCTAGCTGTTCACACAGGAATCACACAGTTGCACAGACTTTCACAAGTCAGTATTGTACACGCTCTGCAAAACGTGCATCAACTTCATGGTCACTATTTATCAACTGTTGCAAGCAGCATCTTTTCGGCACAGAGAGGACAGATTGCCTCCAAACAATAAAAGAACAGACTCTGATTAAATGATTTGTTATGATGTTATCTTCTTCTTGTCCAATATCCATTGGCTAAACTAGGCGCAGAGGTGTGCATGAAATCTGCTCTTGTCATTCTCTGTGTTTACACAGATAGTCTTTTCCCACAGCATCAAATGAATGTGTACTTTTTAGTGACCAAATCCAAAAAGCTAGAGGTTTTTTTCCCACGGTACAACCTGCGAGTTCTGAAGCCAATTATTTATTTTCGTTTTCTCAAAAATGAATTCAGACTTTCAGCTTTTACTGTTGTTTGTTCAAATTTCACTATCACTGCTTCACACCTCATTTAGATGCACAGATTACAACCGGTTTTTTTTTTTGCAGTAAATAAATTAGGTAAATGTGTTTTGAATGTTATGTATGATTGTGAGAAACATAAAAAAACTAAGAACTAGATCGGAGAGCTGCCAGTGTATCTTAGCCTGTAGTTATAGTGGCCATTTAATGCACTTTTTCCAACTTGGAGCACATTACATCAGGGCATTCATCGTGTCTACGCTGTCGGTGACTGCTGCCTAATGTATTTGATAGTGTGGCAGGACTTTTTGTCATACAGAGTGATACTGATGAAAAATAGCTTGATCAACTTAAGGTTGTTCCACCTGCACACTAATGCACCCATTATTTCAAAATGAATGCTTAGACATTTTAAGTACACAGTGGGCTCACAGCCGCCCACTCCTCACCACTGATGCTGCCTACAATATGCTGCTGAGGACGGTGTCCGTGTCAATAAATGACAGTGGTGAGGTATTTCAAACCGATGTAATTAATCTGAATCATGTTCTTCCTTTGCTCTGCAGGGATGGGGTGTGAGACACATCACATTTGTGGACAATGCAAAGATCTCCTACTCCAACCCAGTTCGGCAGCCCCTCTATGAGTTTGAGGACTGTCTGGGAGGAGGGAAGTCCAAAGCCATGGCGGCTGTCGACCGACTCACCAAAATCTTCCCTGGTGTGGTGAGTCCTCGAAGTCAGAATAGTGATTTCTTATGTGAGGATCAAATCATTGCTTCCTGTCTGGAAGTCTGAGATCAGGTCATCGTAGAAACCCGAACCTCTGTCAGTATTTCTTCGTGAAGTTGACAAGCAGCTTTTCAAAACATCACTACTATATGACTGCATCAACATCCCTCACCTGAAAGTGGTATGAGCTAGTTTTATAACTGTATTCCTGTTTGGTTGGTCGTGTCTGAGATGTGATGGCAAAAACCATGCAGGAAATGAAGAGACTTGTTACTTGCATATTAATGCTGCTGGCTTCATTACTTTGTTAATTAATGAATGGGTTCTCTGGGGAGGATATTTCGCTATATAACCAAATGATAAATCAGCCAAACACTCACAGCAGGGCTCTGTTTGGGTGTGAAAGAGTGCACCCATCTCTTATTAAGCCACTTGGAAGCACATAGGCCAAAATGCATATTCATGATGTGAATCATGCATGTTTCGTTCTGCAAGGAGTAAGCAGTTTATGAAAGGGTGATTCATTTTCCTTTTTCCTGTCCTCCACTGTTATGCAATGCCGGAGTTAAAGATGCCACAAATGTGAAAATTCTATAACCTGTTTCACATTTGTACAGGTTACAGCCTTGTATGTGAGGTGAGGAGTTATTATATCTGCCAGTTCATTGGTTCCCAACCTTTCTGTAACCCCTTAAAGAGAGCAGAAGGGAAATTTCGCTCTCAATTTGTTTACCTTGAGGGAATTTAAGGGACCTGAAACTGTTCCAGAATACAGTGTTTCACAAAAAAAAACAAAAAGGAGGAAAGTGATATAATCATAAAAATCATTTAATCATCTGGTGAACACTCAGTTGGTGATCTTAGGTTGTGGATCTGTAATGAAATGGTTGAAGTACAATTTTTAGGTACTGACCCTACACTTCCATTTTGTGCTTCTTTGCACTTATTCTTCACTTTACATGGACAGCTAAGTTACTTATTACTTGGTAGCTCACATGGTTGGCAATGTGTGTACTGAGGCAAGTGGCTCAGGTTCAGGTTCTGCTCACTCACTCCCTCATTTCCTGTAAAACTTCCACGCTGTCCTATCTGAATAAAGACTAAAATCACAAAACATGGTTTTATATGCAATACATATTCAAGTAAAAAAAATACGATGCATTGTTATGGATTAAATAACCCAAATACTCAACCACATCATCCCAAGTTTTCATTTTTTTTAAATCAAGTTTTGTCATTGTTTTTCAGCTTTCATACACAATTAGGTCCATAAATATTTGGACAGAGGCAAAGATTTTCTAATTTTAGTTCTGTACATTACCAAAGTGAAATTTTAATGAAACAGTACAGATGCAGCCGAAGTGCAGACTTTTAGCTTTAATTCAGTGGGTTGAACAAAAAGATTGCATACAAATTTGAGGAACTAAAGCATTTTTTAAACACAATCCCTTCATTTCAGGGGCTGAAAAGTAATTGGACAAATTAAATAACTGAAATTAAAATGTTCATTTCTAATACTTGGTTGAAAACCCTTTGCTGGCAATGACTGCCTGAAGTCTTGAACACAAGGACATCACCAGACGCTGGGTTTCCTCCTTTTTAATGCTCTGCCAGGCCTTTACTGCAACAGTTTTTCAGTTGCTGTTTGTTTGTGAGCCTTTCTGTCTGAAGTTTAGTCTTTAACAAGTGAAATGCATGCTCAATTGGGTTGAGATCGGGTGACTGACTTTGCCATTCAAGAATATTCCGCTTTGAGTTGGATTTGAACAGACAGTATGTCTCTGAACACCTCAGAATTCATCCAGCTGCTTCTGTCCTGTGTCACATCATCAATAAACACTAGTGACTCAGTGCCACTGGCAGCCATGCATGCCCAAGCCATCAAACTGCCTCCACCGTGTCTTACAGATGATGTGGTATGCTTTGGATCATGAGCTGTACCACACGCCTTCTCCATAATTTTTTCTGTGCCATCATTCTGGTAGAGGTTGATCTTGGTTTCATCTGTCCAAAGAAAGTTCTAGGAGCTGGAACTCTTAAACCCTTCATCCAATTTGAATGTGGATACCCTCAAATGAAAGCTGAGAGTCTGCACTTCATGTCCTTGTCCATTATATAACTGTAATTGGAATATGTGTCTTTAAACAGGTAAAAAAATAAAAAAGCTAGCGGAGAGAGACACACTGAGATGAGGCATTCGAGAATGTGCATAAAGTCACATTTTTTTCCACTGTTGTGGAAAATTTGAGTCCTTCTCAAAGAAATCCACAGTCTAGCAGTATTAAACAACTTAAATTGTACACAGGCTTGTATAGACAACCAAGAGTGAGACTGGGAAGGTCTCATTTTTATCGCCACTTTTGGCCTTTAAAAAGCAATTCTTTAATATAATTTACTTCAGATTGTTACATAGGTCCTGTATCAGGAAAGTAGAGCACAGTCTGTGTTTTCCCCCTCTGGGCTACAAGGCAGGAGACTTCCACTGTGTGACTGGCAGACTGGTGTCATTTGCCTCAACTTCAGTTAGATTGATGTCTCATTTTAAGGTTATTGACCCTGCAAAGATGCAATCACGCGCTCAATAATAGGTTGTTCCTGAAACAAGACACAATTGGCCAAGATTATAGTGTCAGAGACGAGAAGACCCATAATGTCCACTTTTTAAATGTGCACATACACACAAGCGCACATGCAAATAATTGTCTTGTCACAGTGTCATCAACTTGATATTCGAGTTTCTCTTTATAACCTATCTCATTTTCTGACTGTCTCTTTTTCTTCTGGGAATAAAAAAAGAAAGTAAAAAGAACCAAGGCTTAACAGTTGATGGATGACCCTGTGCTGTTATGAGGTGTGGTGGCTGTCTGGACTCTTTATTTGTCTGCCTCGTATACTAGCTGCATGCATAGCTGCCCTGCTATTTTTTCCGGCGTTGGTGTGCACCCGCACAGTGGCATCAGGTGTCGGTGTGAAAGATAGAAAGTAAAAAAGGAAAAGAGTGAGCAGAAATGCATCAACTGAACTGAGAAGAAGTGGTTCATATAAGGTCACAATGTTGAAAAGGTCACAAGCAGATTTCATATTTTGTCTGTGGACAAATACTGTCAGCTGACATTTACGGGATAGTTTGTAGTGTTAGCAACACCTTCTTTTTTTTGCTCTTGACATTGTGTCAACAGTCAGGTCAGGGCTGGTTGAAGATATCAACAGTGGCATTCTTGGATTGTCATGAAATGCTGTTTATCTTTTCAGGAGAGGATTTTTCCACAGTCAGAATAATTTTCTTAAGTCTTTCCGAGCTGCAAGATTGAGTTGTTTACAGTTGTTATTGAAATATAATTATATCCCGCGCAGCCTAAAACCAGCCCCTGCTTGCTTAGCAACACTTTCGTCAAAGTGAAATGTAAATTCAAGATGTTGGTCAGTGACTCCCACTCTTGAGATGAGGAGAGCAAAGGAAGGAGATGTACTTATTCTGTAAAAGTGGCATTTCGTTTTGTTAAGATCTGACACCTCAGCCTTGCCCTTTATATCCTTGTCTTGACTATGAAATTACTCTTGACATTTCCATTTGCCTCTCTGACAAATCTGCAATCCCGGGAGAGTTTCACAGTAATACAAGTTTGGCAATGGACAAAACTGGAATTGGAAGTGGTGATTCAAGGCTTCCTTTTCATAACCTGCTATCGACAATACAGGAGATCCAAATCACTGGCCTCAAGTGAGCTGTGTCGATAACGTGATTGTACATCACACAAAAGAGCTGTTTGGTGACGGTGTCTGTTGTGCCCTCATTTATTTGTCTAGAATTGTATGTCCAAGAAAAGAGTCAGTTCATGCACACACTGCATTAAATTACTAGGAAAAGGTCCAGGTACCTTTCTTGAGACATATCAATCACAGCAACGCAGTGCTTAAAGAGTAACTCCTCCACTTTTACGCATTAAAGTATGTTTAGAGGTTTAGGGGAGGACTACTGCAGATGTGGAAAAAAGTAGTATAAAACCTTTTGTGGCTCCAGAGGAAGCTGGTGTATGTGATCTGATTAACTGCCACTAGTGATGTCACTCAGTGGCTAAGCTGCATTGTGGGTAATGTAGGCACCAGGTTTTGAAATGGGTGGAATGAAAATGGGTGACATATCTTTTCAAAACCTGGTTTGCAAAATTAAAACCATAAAGAAAGCATCATTTTGCATGTAGAATAAAATTGAATATGATCTGGACATTTTACTGCACATCTCAGTGTGTCAGCAGCGCCTCTTGTCTCTGTCTTCTTCCTGCAGAATGCGGAGGGTTACAACATGAGCATCCCCATGCCCGGCCACCCAGTGAATTTCTCTCAAGCCACTCTCTCCCAGGCCCAGAGGGATGTCGAGCAGCTGGAGAAGCTCATTTCAGAACATGATGTTGTCTTCTTACTAATGGATACGCGGGAGAGCCGCTGGCTGCCTACAGTGATAGCTGCCAGCAAGAGGAAGGTAGGAAGGAACAGTGCAGATTGTACAGTGAGCAGCCACACTGTCACTGAGCAGCATGTTTGGGGTCACACATGGGGCGGGATCATTGGAACTGCACTTTCATTTCCTGTGTAAACATCAATCCAATGAAAACTCTACATGTCTGTGTGGAGATTTGAGCCTCTTTTAGTGCATTGTTTTAGTTTGCACATTTACTGTCACCTCACTGTCATCTCTTGTGTAAACGGGGACAGACTGGTCGCCCAAAGTGACGGCCTCTCATTAAATGTTTTTTAAGCTGCGGGAAACAGCTGTGAATCACTCTTATTAATCTACTGTCCAGCACAAACCTACCCGATGAACAAAGTCAAACATGCAGCACCTGAAGGTGTTTTCTCAGAAGTTGCGAGAGACCAAAAAAAGCTAAAAATGAGCCTATTGAATTTACACTCATCAGTTGTTGAACACATGGTGCAAATGATTGCTAATGTTGTATGGTTTGTTGATTGCTTAAAGGGTCATTAATATTGGCAGTGTTCTTCCAAACCAAAGAGCTCTATAAGGGGGTTCTTTTGACCCCATGTGGTAAAAAAAAAAAAAAGGGGTTGATTCAGCTATTGTTGGAAAGAAGTCATAATCTGAATTTGATTTATTTTATTTTAACCACACACTTGTATGATTTGGCCATATTGCATGTCATATGACCAAGGGTAAGAGTAGGGCCAAATAAAAATAATTTGTACTTATAAACAAAGCATGTTCTTATTTGATCTGTAATAGTTAGTCACAAATATACACAAAGGAAAATGTTTTCTGCACATCATTCAGAGGATTTTTGATGACAGGCTGATTGAAGGAATCAAGACTGAGGTTTTAAACACATCACTTTGCTCTAAGTGGACGTGGAGCCACAGTGCATCACTCTGACAGGAGACATTTATGTCTTTGAATCATCGTTCTGAAGGCTAGAACATGAAATTGGGACAGTTTGACATCTCTTCCAGGAATTGAAATTGCTTGCATTTTCTGTTTCTGTCAAATTTTCTGTTTACCAGTTGGAATTACGTTTGTTGCCAGGCGACAATCGATAATTGAACACTGCGTCAGGAACTTGTGAGGCCTCCAGTGCTATCGCTGATGAAACTCTTATGTTGCTATATTAGCAGCAGTTAAGTGTTTCTTGGGCTGCTGATTAGGTTTTCTACATGGGCTGCTCAGCTGAGTGGTTATTTGTCCATTTGTGCTGTGGGGCCGTTTCAGGCTTCACCGCGAATTGGCTTCACAATTTATTTCCATTGCTTCTACGAAAATCTAGTTGCTTTCAACATTGTAAAGTGCCTATTAATGTTTTATGTCATTACTCCCTGAAACCTGAAATGATTCAACACGTTGGGTTTAAACAAGCCATTTAGTTAATCTGATTTGGTTGGAATGTGCTGGGCTTTGTAAAAACCTTTTATCATCAAGATTTATAATAACTTTTGTCTTTCACACTCCAGCTTGTGGTGAATGCCGCTCTCGGCTTTGACACATTTGTGGTGATGCGGCATGGCCTGAAGAAACCCCCCGTCAGTCAGAGTGTTTGTGCGGGACCAGACTCCTCTCCTTCCTGTTCTTCTGCCTCCTCTTCGTCTTCCACGCCGGCTGGCTCTGCGCCCTCCGTCCCAGGATCCTCTCTGTTTTCCAACATTCCCGGGCACAAGCTGGGCTGCTACTTCTGCAATGATGTTGTTGCACCAGGAGATGTGAGGAAACACACACAGGCAGCAAGCATACGCTCAACTCACTAACTCCCATAGTGTACTGAAACAAACACAAAAGCAAAAAATATAAAACATTTAAGAATAAACATAAATCAGGTGGGATTGTTTGAGAGCTGAAACTAGTGGGTGAAATGAAATCTATTCACAACCTTACAGAGAATTAAAACCCACCTCTACAGTTCCCCCAGCACTGTGGAGCCTTTTAGCCTGTTTTAGGATTTTAGCCACTGAACTTCTCTCTTAGAAAGCTTGTTTGCACTCACAGCCGGCAGCTATTTTCAGCACCCACACTGAACTATTATAAAATAGATAACAGACACAGCCAACAACTAGGTGATAGACACAGTGGAGAATTTAGGAGTCTGAGATATTTTCTCTTTGGTTGAGACCAAAACAGATCTCATAGGGGAGTGAATATTGGAAACACATCTGTCAGTTGCCCAGACAAATATCTCCAAATAGATGCTCATGTTGCCCCGTGCTAACACTTAAATCACTTTAGAAGGTGATGGTATCAAAGTGATCCCGTACGCTGTAAGATACTGCAAAAGTAGTTGCATTTTAAATTCCTGTGTTTAATATAAAAAGGAAGGGAGATGATGAGACTTGACAACATCTTCACTTGTGAGAAACACGTGACTCTCGCCAACTACATTCTGCCTTTGCCCATTTATTTTGAAGCCCTGCCACTCTTTCTTTTTCCTTTCGATCCTTTTTCCCTCATGACATTTTGATGAGTAACTTATGTAAGAAATGTATCAGATATTGAAGGCCACAGCCAGTTGTTAGAAACTGTGCTCTGCACTCTGCTCAGCTCTGGCTTCTCCTACAAAAGAGGCATATGGCACCAGCCTGCTGTCACAGATAATATAAACATTGGAATTAAAGTCAGAATCTCTCTAAATTTGAGAGCAATTACCTAACTAGATGAAGTCACTTTGGTTTAGATGATGAGTACACCCAAAAAATGAAAATTCAATACTACTTTGTAAACATACTAATATATGTAAACTAATATGCCAGTTGTCATTGTGTGTGTCTGTGTGTGTCTGTGTCTGTGTCTGTGTGTGTGGTTGTGTTTGTGTGTGAACAGTCAACCAGGGATCGGACTCTGGATCAGCAGTGCACAGTCAGCAGACCCGGCCTGGCCATGATTGCAGGAGCCCTGGCTGTTGAGATGATGGTGTCCATTCTGCAGCACAGTGAAGGGTGAGTGTACACGGTGGGCTTAAACAAGTTATATAGGTCAATTATTACTACTAGAGATATGAGTGGCACTGTTATGGCAACACATTCATAGTAGGGAGTCCTGAGTGCTCGGTTAATGTATGTGCTTGTTATGGAAGGTTACAGCAGGAAACCGTTGTGTAATGATACAAAAATACAGACCGCTCGTCAGATGCTCCAGACCAGCTAACAAACAGATGAAGACCTGGCCAAAAGGAGCTGTCTCTGCCCTCCAGGACTGTTTTGAATGCAGTGACTGGCAAATGTTTAGAGTTTCTGACAGGGAGACCCCAGACAGTCTGGATTGGGAATAACATTTCCAGCACCACCACACTGAGCACAGGGGCACCTCAAGGCTGTGTGCTCAGTCCACTGCTGTTCACACTCCTGACCCACGACTGCACAGCCCTACACGACTCGAACCACATCAAGTTTGCCGATGATGCGACCGTGGTAGGTCTCATCGACAAGAACGACGAGTCATCATACACAGGGGAGGTTGAACAACTGATAACCTGGTGCAAAGTCGACAACCTGTCCCTGAATATAGACAAAACCAAAGAGATGGTTGCTGACTTCCGGAGAGCACAGAGAGACCGCGTGCCACTGGACATCCACGGCTCCCCGGTGGAGATCGTTAAGAACAGCAGCTTCCTCTGTGTCCACCTGGTGGAGAACCTGGTCCCTCAACACCGGCTCCACCGTGAAGAAAGCCCAGCAGCATCTCCACTTCCTGAGAAGGCTGCGGAGAGCGCACCTCCCACCTCCCATTCTCATTACTTTCTACAGAGGGACTATAGAGAGCCTCCTGGGTAGCTGCATCACTGCCTGGTTCGGAAACTGCACCCAACTGGACCGCGAGTTGAGTGTGAGTGGTGAGGACGGCTGAAGGATCATGGGAGTCACTCTCCCCTCCCCATCTCAGACATTTACACCACACGCTGCATCCGTAAGGCAACCAGCATTGTGGAAGACCCCACCCATCCCTCACAGAGACTTTTCTCCCTGCTTCCGTCTGGCAGAAGGTACCGTAGCATACGGTCTGTCACTACCAGACTACAAAACAGCTTCTCCCCCCCAGGCCATACGACTCCTCAACACTCAGGGACTGATCTGATCATGTATGTTGTCCTATGTCGCTGTTTTGTATTTGTCTGATGCACTATTGCACCTCATGTAAATGATAATAATAATAATCATACAGTCACTTTACAAGTATTTTCGCACGACACTAGCAGTAACATGTAGCATTTGGTATTGTTGTTGTTGTTGTTCTATGTTGTTGTTGTTGTTTGTTTGCACTGAATCTTCTTGGGAAACGTTATTTCATTGCACTGTGGGCTGTGTATATGGCTGCAATGACAATAAACCCCCTCTTGAATCTCGTGAAAAAGAGAATAAGAGAACCTTTTTGCTTGCACGCAAATAGAGCAATGAAAAGAAGGTTCTCCTTTTGAATATCTTTGCCTACAGTTCCACTGTTGGATTTATTATTATACAGAGCATGTGCTCATTCAATTCTGTGCTGTCGGGAAAACATGAGAAAAGTACTGATCCTTCATGGTGGGCCACAGCCCAGTTTATCCTGTTGTTGTTAAGAACAACCTTTTGCCCTGATGCTCTGCTGCTGACAGCGGCACATACTCTTGCCTTGACCTGTTTGCCTGGATGACAGACAGCTACTAGAGTCTACATGTCACCCCTGCAAACACTTTAAGGCCCTGTTTCCACCAAACAGTCTGATAGCTCTGTGCCTTCCTGTTGTATCCATCTGCCGATCTACCCAGCACACTGATCCAATACGCCACCTCATCATATGTGCTCTGATTTCCCAAATTCCTTGTTTTTTGTTTTGTTTTTCAGCAATAATTTGTTTTGCTGCCTGCAGCCTTTTCACAAGCAATGCTTTTTCCTGTACTGTAATAACCAACCAAGAGAGAGCATGTGAGAGAGAGACCAGCAGAAAAGATGCACTGAATGCAAGCAGAGCAGAGAAAAGGTTACCAGTTCGTATATGTTGTCAGTGTGGCAGTAATATAAGGTTGGTCACAGTGCATCAGTTGATAAATGCATCAGCTACTCACAAGCTGAGGCGAGTGTCACCTGTTGTTTGCCAAATACTTGAAAAGCGAAAGGGGTTGCCTTAAAAAGCTTGAGTGGCAACAACACTGCCTGAGCTTAAGAGTGCAGTCGGTAGTGACTGACTTTAGTGGAAAACCAGCTTGAGAGTTTTTCAAGGTCAGACACTCACCTTACTTAGTGAGCAGCCCCAATCACCAGTATCACCATGTAGTCCTCTCATCAGAGCTTCATGCTGGCCCTATAACAGATTTTGACTTTGAGGGTTCGGCTTTCCATGTTTACTTTTGCTCTCTGATGGAGCAGCACTGCAGCTGAGGTCTTACTGCACTGCAGGTAGTACAGTATACTTAATTTTGTTGTTGCACAGCTCCCCGAATTTACTTGAGCCCAGAAGCTTGTGTTCGCTGTGGAAGCTTTGTTGCAGTTTATAATCTGCCTCTGCTTCAAAAAAGCTCCAACACTGCGAATCAGTCTGCTCTCAAGTTCACTTGGCAATCTGCTCCAGCTCCATATATTGTCTTTAAGTGTTTTTTTTTTTTTTTTTTTTT
>CAEMYA010000098.1:560053-582116 GCA_903131615.1 Diplodus sargus | reverse complement strand
GATCTGGTGAAAGTCATGACTAAGTGTGGAGTGGGGGCCTGATAAGACAGCCATTTTCTGTGTTTGTTTTTTTTTTAAGATGTTTTAAGCCATTACAGAACTGCTCTGTCTATCCTGGATAAAAGGCTTAAAAGGGAAAGAAGCGAAGGGGAGAAAGAGAGTTTTCATGGACTCTCTATACCTCTTCAGTTGTGTAACTGTCCTTCCTTTACAACAAGATCTCCTCTCTTATGTCTGCCTCTCTGTGTCCTTGTTTTGCATTTCATAGCTGTCTATTCCTTCCATCTTTTCATCGAGATTTTGCTGCAGTTTGCCTGACCTTTCTTACTTTGCAGAACCACTTTGAGCTCAGTTTGAGATTTGATATTCTCAATATTTTTATCCAGAGGCAGTCAGATCGTTTAAACCTGGCTAGATTTACTTATACAAAGCAGCTCTCAGATGGAAAATGTAAATCTTTTGAGACATCATAGTTATCTACATAGGATATGAAAATTCACAGTTTCGTGACATTATATTTTCATCTATAATGTAGATTTGCTACAACATAATAAAACAAATCAGCATGCATAAGAGTCATTCTTTTCTGCTTATTACTGACATAAGGATGGATAACATTTGGGATATTTTGGCGGGAAAACATTGCAGAAGTTGTGATTTGATCATCTAGAAATGACAAATGTGAAAAAAGGGGTCAAGTGGAGTATATAATGTTCTTCTGCTTTTCTTTCTCCATCCTCAGAGGCTATGCAGTGGCCAGTAGCAGTGATGACCGAATGAACGAACCTCCCACCTCTCTGGGTCTCGTACCACATCAGGTCAGACATACTGACACACAGTAAAACACTCAGTTGCTATTCACACAATTACTTACCCTCACCTGTCCCTCCAATATTTGCCTGTCTTAGCTGTCACTGTGTAATTGTAAGTCTGAAATACTCTTTCTTCCTTTTGTCCTATATTTCTACTCATGGGGTTGCTATAGAAATAAAGGCAGTTTCCTCAAGATAGAACTTTTGAATCTCCAGAGCCAATCACAGTGTTTGTTTACAATAACTTCCTGGTAGACGCCCCTGGCTTACTTGAAATTTTATTGTCTTTTTTAAACCTCTTATTCATCTAAAATGCATGTTTGATGCTTTAATATATCATTAATAACTGACACTTTCACTATTGTTAGTTTGAAGACCTAATTGACTTGTACATTGAAAAAGCACAGAAACATCAGACAGGTTGAACCATCGTGTTCAACTATATATCTTTAAACGATGCCATAACCATAAGTAACTGTTGTTGTTAGCATGTTGTTAGTGTGTTTGTACGTGCGTGCGCGTGCATGTGTGTGTGTGTGTGCCTGTTATGATTCAGAAAGTAAAGGTCAGGAATAAGGCTTAGGGTGTTATAGCCTCCTAGGAACAATGCAGTGCAGCATCTTTAAAATTGTGCTTAACATACTTCACATTCCCTGGCCACAATAATAGATACACCCACACAATCCAATACAACAGATCAGCCTCACAAATTCTACATTTATGAAGAAGTCGTTGTTTCTGTAGCTTCTACAGTAAATTCAAATGGGCGTTAGTTGGCCTGTTCTTGACTGCGCAACAGGAGTGGTTTATTGGTATTATTGAGTGAACTAGGCTGTTAACTCGCAGGACCAATAATTAGCGGGTTGCTTGATAACCTTAATTAGCACCACGTTAATACTAATAATATTGGGCCACAATCTTACAATCATAATGTTCAGTTTGCGTTGACTCTGTAATAGAGATGTCCATTATCAATGGGGATATTGCACAGCACTGCACTGTATTGAAATGTGTTTCTATCTGGCAAAATATTCAAAGCACCTCTCAATAAAATGCAGTCCTGTTCAAACACTGGAACTGCAACCTCAACAATAAAAGTCACGTCTCTGACAGTGTCAGTAAGAACATTATTATCCCTATAATACCAATTAATGTTATGTGTGGATGAGCTGATGTATTGGATTGTATTAGATTTTCTCAGGTGTGTCTAATAAAGTGGCCACTGAATGTTAATGTTTTTTTATTTCCAAATTTTGCAAAGTGGTCTTCAAAGGCCTTAACAAACAAAAACAGTGTGTGGCCACATAGACTGGTAAAGAGAATGCACCAAATTGCAGTAACGTTAACAAATAATGAGAAAGGCATCGTAAGAAGTAAACTGTTTCCCTGATGTGCTCCAGAGGCACGGTTTGGCTTGCTGCTTTTTTAGAAAGTGAGATGGATAAGAGTGTATATCCTGACACTGTATGTGGGTCACAAGTGGCGACACGGAACACATTACAAGCACATTAAGTATTCAGTCAGATCTCACTGAATGAGTCTGTAGTGTTGTTTATGTGTTACACTCTGGCCTTTAGAGACATGTCATGCGTCAGCTATTTGAACGAGCTGCATTTCACCAACACTACAACTTTGATAAGATCAGTGAACAGCCGTAGTCAGGTCTAGAAGAGAGGTGATTGCTCTGATGAGGTTCTCAGCATTCGGGACACAGTGTTTCCTCTGTAACTGTACCAGTGGTGGCAGGGGGTCATTTTTGGTGTTCTTCCATTGCTGTTGGTCTTTGGGTGGTTCTAGAAGTGCAGCACTAATTATGTTTATATTTAGTTATGTGATCATGGTTAATGATCAGATAACAACAAATGTTTTGATTGTAACACTACATTTTTCCATTTTATCGAACTGTGGAGGTAACGTTCTTACTGTGGTGGTCCACCACTCTTGAATCAATGTAGAGGAAACAGTGGGCAGATAAAGAATGGGTTGTGTTTGAATTATGAAAGAGTGTGATGTAGTTGTGCAAAATATAACAGCTCTGCAGTAGATACTACCTTACTTAAAATCAGTTCAATGGTACATTTGAAGCTGTACTATTGAAATATGTTGTCTACCTCATTTGAACATTTTCAATTTTTAAAAAATGACCATATCACACTTGTTTTTAATTAATTTGCAATGCACATGGATTTTTATTTTGGTCATTTAAATGATCAGTCGATGTGTTTTAAATGAAATATCAAACACAGAAATTCCTTCTTAATGAAGGAACTCCACGTCACAAAGAACCATTACGATTAAAATAAGATAGAGGTTTTTGCATTGTCTGACCAAAGTATGAATCCCATTAACCGTGAGAGGAAGACATTTTGTGATATGCAGGCTGAGTCTGCAGATATGCAGTCTTTGTGTATTATCCATTGGACTGAATCTTATCCCAATTAGATTGCTGAGAAGAATGAATAAAGCCCAGTGGCTCGCCGTTAAAGGCTAAATCTGAAGTGCTGTTGATGTGGAGAACCAGTTAATTCAGTCTCATAGGTGGAGGTCAGGTAAAGACAAGAATTAGCCGAAAGCAGTGAGGCACTCATCTCTCTAAGTTTGATATTTAAACATTATATATAGTCATTATCCTTGAGTTGGCTCTTGCTTCCCAAACAGCTGTGGAGAGGAAAGGGAAGTTATTTGTGAGCGTGTGCACAACCTCTGCTTATCTGGACGTGGGGCTTTGTGAAGCCATCATCCTTCCTTGCACATAATTTTTGTCTGTAACTCTATTCATGAGTGGTTTTTCAGAATGATGTGGGCCACAAACAGTTCTATGGAGCTGCTTCTGTTTGTTTTGTTTTGGCATTGGTATGCACAGACTCTCTAAGGAGCAGGAGAATATTTTTTATGAATGAGTGAATGATGACTTTTAAAGAATGCAACAGCATTTTTAAGTTAAACACTTGGCGTATGAGTTTTCAGAGTGCAGGGAACAAAGTATCTGAAACTCCACTTATGTTCCCTATTTTCAAGGTCTCAAGGAAAGTACCAATGTGGCCCCCATTTCGTATT
Organism: Diplodus sargus; assembly: GCA_903131615.1. NCBI lineage: Eukaryota > Metazoa > Chordata > Actinopteri > Spariformes > Sparidae > Diplodus > Diplodus sargus. The sequence continues at coordinate 578,247 of CAEMYA010000098.1, read as the reverse complement.
GGTTAACTTAAAGCACAGACACAAAATGTTTATAATATAAAAAAAAAAGCAATAAAGGGAAGCCATATTGAAAACAATGGTAGATAGAACAACCTTGAAAAGAGTCCATATTTAAATAAATATTTGCTTTGCTGTATACAAAACCTTTTCAAACCATAATAAGCATAATTAAAATGATAATGATGCACTCTGGACTGTGGGGGTCAGCAAATAGTCGAAGACAAGACGAGCTGCAGCTCTCCAAGCTGTGCCCTTTTACTTACTGACCGCTGTCACACTCAAGTGTCTCAGCACCTCCATTTGCATCATCATCAGTATTCATCACCCTGAGAATCAGAATTTTTGTCATTTGCTCGACACCTCTGCAGCTCATGGCATTTCAGCTAAATGAATACGGAGAGAAATGGCATGCAAATGGGTTGTGGTTTGTGTGTGTGTGTGTGTGTGTTTGTAGGGAGAGAGGGGGTGAAGGTGAGGGAGCCACAGAAAGAGAAAAATGCCTGGTTAAATAATATGCATGAGGGTGCAAATACAGTTGATTGGTGCAGAGCTGCAGGCGCTCTTGTCTGTGGTGCCACAGTGACAATGTGTGGTGGTTTACAGAAACTACAGGATGACTTATTTCTTTGCAAGTGACACTGGACTCAACGTTCTTGAGCTTTGTATCCCTTTTCTTTTATAAATGAATAATTGTTACCACCATCAGCTTATCGTAAAATCTGTTGTAAAGTCTTGACACTTTGACACAGCTCCATACTTAAACCTCTAGTCAAATCAATCATATGTGCGATTTATAGCCCAATATCACAAATCAAAAATGTACTTGGATGGCTTTAAAATCTATACTGCATAATTGTGCATGCACAAAGTGTCCTTGGACAAGATACTGAATCCCAAACTGCTCCTGATGTGCTGGTCGGCACCTTGCATGGCAGCCACCGCCATCAGAGTCTGAATGTATGCATGAATTGCTGTAAGTCGCTTTGGACAAAAGTGTCTGCTAAATGCTCTAAATGTAAATGGAGATACTTTGGATTGGATGAGGAAATTCCCTCCCCTGAGAGAAATGGAAGAAACCTGAGGAAGAGCCACAGAGGTGGACTCTCCCAGGACAGACAAGACATGAAATAGATGTTGTGTGTACGTAATAGACCAAAAAAACAAAATTACAAAATGGAACATCAGGATGACAAAATTGTGAATGTATTGATTAGAACATGCATGGAGAATATGAAAGCTAACTAATATAAATCTATTGGGCAACTATTGCACTTTAAACACTTTTTATTTTGTATATTTCAGTAATATTTAATACTTAAACGAGGGCCAATGTGTGACCCTGACTCGGGGAACCCACTGGTTGTTACTGTTTGTTTTTCTGGTCTTACTTTAAATATTTTTGGAGCAATCTCTGGCACAAGAATTTCCTTCGATATTAGTAAAGTTCTGTCTCATCTTATCTTATCTTAAAAAGAGCAAATGCCGGTAAACTGGCTGAGGAGTGCTATTTTATGAAGATAGGTATCAACAAAGGTGCCTTCTTTGATCCAAGGATGTATCTTGAAACTATAAAAAAGGGAAAGGTTAGACTTGTACTCTGCAAGTACATATCTAACCTTTCTCAGATGTCTTAGATGCAGCGCTTCAACTACTGTTATTTATTTCCATGTGTTATCATACAGTGTAAAAAGAGAACTTCCTTATTCGTGATGCATACATACTTAGAATACTTTCCTCAATATATGCTCTCCATAAAAGCTGTGCAGTTTTATGTTGAGCGCAAGCCCATCTCACTTTGCCCACGCTCACCCTTTGGTCTGACTCATCGTCCTCTCACCTCTTCATTTGTGAATTCATCCACTGGACACATTCGCTCACATTCATGTTGCATCTATTTCTGCAGTTTATCTGCCAGTCCCTCTGTCCCCTTTATTGCTCTCTTTGCATGTCCCTGAACATTAAATCACTGAAATGATCATCATACAGATGGAAAGATATTAAAGTTGAGAAGAAATTAGTATAATGAGCCTCGGGGTAAGGCTGTCATGCAGTACTGCACCACATTACTTGTTTATCAGTCACTCAGTGTGAGATGTACGTCTTAACCCGGCAGCCTGAGGTTGCCACACAGCCTGGGCTCGTGCACATTTGATTCTAATGTTGGGTTTCTACCCTTGTTCACCTGCTGTGCATTACGCAGACACTGGTCACAGATGTTCAATATATTTGTCAGTTTCCCCACCAGATAATTATAGCAAAGAAAAAGTCATTTCATGCTCTGGCCTCTCACACGTCACCAGGAAACATAATGGGTTGTGCTTTTAATAAAAAACAGCAGGATGTGGGCATAAGAGAGGAGGTGGGAGGCAATGAAAGGAATGAATATGTGATGTTTTTCAAACATGTGCTGCTGAAGTGTTGTTGGTTGGGAAGTGTGTCTATATGTAGTTGAAGGTATTTAGCCGTAATTACAGTAACCATAAATAGGAGTGTCTGCTTTCAGTGATGAGAGATGTGCTGAAAAAGCTTGTAGCCTCTCTCTTACAGCAGAGGGCGCTCTCAGCATGATTTTAAAAATGAAGGCAACCGAAATGGACACTTGCTTCCTTTTCAAGCCCCAGATTCAATGTTTACTACTTCACAACTGTTATGTTTATGTTTGCTTCCTCTTCTCACTAATTGAATGTTATCTACCCAGAAACCACTTGTTTAACATTAAATCAACTCATTGTTGCTTTATTCTTTCGTAGTAACATGATATTTAGAAACACTACAACATTACCCCCTGCCCCTCATTCATCTCACTCCTTACCCACACACTTACCAAACATACCTGACCCGCATATCACTGAACACGGATTATGTCACTGGCTCTCATACAAACATACTCAAACAAACTTTAACCACATGTAACCAGATTGTTCTAGATAATTTTGACTCCTGGACTCTTAATGTGTCATCAAATATCATCCCTGATCACAGTAATTGTAATTGTGTATTGTTTATGTTTATTTTTCTTGTTGTGGTGCTGCCACGTTATTTTGCTCCTCTGTTTCACGTCAGTTTTCGATGTCTTGATTCAACAGATCCGAGGCTTTCTTTCGAGGTTCGACAACGTCCTGCCTGCCAGCCTGGCCTTTGACAAATGCACAGCCTGCTCACCCATCGTAAGTAGAACCTGTTGCTGCTGAATAGTTATAAAACATGTCACTCCAACTCAAGTTTACTGAAAAGACAGTGTTACGTTTGAAACATAGACATAGATGGACAGGTTCTGATTTACTTATCAGACTCTGTTACTATGTTACAGCGTTGTTTTGAAACACGAATTGCAGACTTAACAGAAATCTGGGGATTCCCATCCCTCCCATGTCTACTTTTTCAAGGCAGTGTGTTGAAATGTTGTTCCTTGAGGAATACTGAAGACACACACACACACACACACACACACACATACACACACACACACACACACACACACACACACACACACACACACACACACACAGCAAAGCTGGTAAAACCATCTGGTAGCAATCAGGCAGCAGTTGCTCATTGATGTCAGTGACTGTCGTATGAGTGGAATTAGCTCCCACCACTGCAGTTTGTGTGTGTGTTCATGTAACGACGGGTTGTTGAAGGGTCCACACATATCCCAAATCATCCTGGCAGGGTGGGAGAGATCGCCTCCATGTCTTTTTTACTGCATTGTCATTGGTCCACAGCCAACTGGCCAATCAATGCCCCAGGTGGCCTTGTGGTTAGTAGCGTCCAGCGACGTGATTGGTTGCATTGATGTGAGAGCAGGAGGGGTGAGGTGAGTTAGGGGGGGGCGACCACAACTTAGAGAGGGAGAAAGTTGAAAAAAAGAGGTGGGAGGAGGGGGGAGGGATAAAGAGAGGAAGTGCAGGGCTGAATAAAGGGTGTTGTGATGAGTGGAGGGCTGGTTCACTCTCTCTTTCTCCCCTGATCTCAATGCAGTCTTTGTGTCTATAAAGAGGTCATAAAGCCCCAGATCTATCACTTTCATGAGAAGACAGAGCAAGAGAGACACACAGAGGGAGAAACCAAGAGGCTGAAGGGGGAGGGAGGAGAGGGGGGAGCTGGCTAGCTTGTCCACTAAAAAGTTTAAAGTTTTCTCCACCTACGCTGCTTCTGAAAAAAAAAAAAAAAAAAAGCGTAGTTCCACCCCATCTTAAGGTGTCATGTTTCTGCCTGTGTGACGGATGAGATTATTCGGTCTGCTCGGAGGGTTCACAAGGTTTGATAGGGATTGGGTGAAGCCTGTGTTGTCGGGAACAATGAGCGACATGGGTGAGGAAAGACGATCCTTTGCTGAGGCAGGGATAAAGGTTGTGTAGTGAAAATTGGTGAATTATGTTTTGATTCTGTTAATCCCACCCACACACACACATTGGCCCTCGCTTGTTTTGCATTCGCATGTCTGCCTTTCCCTCTTTTCTACCAGCCCGCTCCTGTTTCACCTCTCCCTCTTGTCCTCTCCTCTGTCTCACCTTCTTTCCCTTCCTGTTCTCCCTCCCCCCCACATCCTTCGGCCCTTTGTGTGTCCCCCTGTCCATCTATCAGTCCGCTCACTGTAATGTGTGTGTGTGTGTGTGTCTGTCTTTGTCTTCTGTGTGTGTGTGTGCATGTGTGTGTGAGCGTGTGTGTGTGAGCGAGTGCATGTCTGTCTGTGTGTATTCCTGCCGCAGTCAGCTGTGTGCTGCCAGGTCGCTATGGAAACAAAACAATTCAGGCCCTGTCTGGGCTGGAGCAGTTCCTGTAGAGTTGGGGCTTTTCACTGTGTGTGTGTGTGTGTGTGTGTGTGTGTGTGTGTGTGTGTGTGTGTGTGTGTGTGTGTGTGTGTGAGTGTGAGTGAGAGAGAGTGTGTGTGCACGCGCATTTCCTAACTCTTTCTGGGGCTGCAAGCCAATAAAACTACATGCCAGAGAGTAAATCACAGCTGACGTGGCTTTGTCTTAAACCGTGCCAGACACCTTTTACTACAACTTCTTGCACTAACACTACCAAATATGCTAACACTATTAATAGCAAAAACTTTTTTTTTTGGTTTTTTTGTTGTTGTTTTTTTTACTTTTATAGTGCTAAGTGTTGAAAATACACTTAACTGCTCACTAACATGGCTCACAAATGTTTCTTTCTTAAAGTTTTCCTTCCATCTGAACTCTTTTATAACTGGAGCTGTTTTATTACCTTATATTGAATTGTCCTCATTGTCACACATTGTAAAGAAAAAAAAAACAGGAACCAAGTTTAATGGATGAGAAAACCCTCCGTACAGATTAAAATCCAGTCAATGATTTGTGATTTTGTTACAGGATACACTGCGTTAACATGGAGCCCAGTATTACTATTATAAATGGTTTAAAGGCCCAGGCAGAACTAAAGTGCTTCATTTAAAAACCCCAATGAGAATAAACAGGCCTGAACCAAGCAACATGACTATCGGTTGCAGAGGGGTAATTTAAACATTTTCATAAACTTTCAAAATAAAAATTGTCCCATGTAAATGTAACAACCTAGATATTTTTTAAGGCTCCATTCTATCACAAATGAAGATCACGTAGTTATGTACTTTCTCCACTTGGCAAAGCTGGTGGCTTCTAAGGTGAGCTGGTCTACTGCAGAGTGTGACTTCAAATTGAAGTCACACATAGATACCGGTCATCTCAATACGCCTGGATTTCTTTTATCAACGTCCATGTTCTCTTTCCTGAGAAATCAATGAAAATGTTCAAAGTGAACAAAATGAAAGAAAACGCCCAATCTTTCAGTGTTGAAGAAAGTGAATTGTTGAGATCTGAACTAAAGCTAATAGGGACTATTCAGGACCAAAATCCATCCAAGTTTCATGGAAATATGTTCAGTAATTTTCTGTAATCCTGGTGACAAACCAACCAACCAGCAAACCGAAAGTGGTGAAAACATAACCTTCTCGGTGGAGGTAATTGTTCTTTTTTATGTATACAGTAGACACATGTGTGTTGGTCAGAAACCGCAGTGTGTTAACTACTCATACTTTACAAGCTTTACTTCCTGTGTCTCGTGTACTGATTCTTGGAAATGCCATAATGCCTGAGTGTTTACTTATTGAGTCAGTATGGAGTTTGTGCATTTTCAGGGGAAGGGGAAGCCACTGAATCATCAGGAAGTGTTTACTCATAACGCTGGTGTCACATCATGGCAAAACCACTGACCAAGACTCTCGAAGCATTTCATTCATAGCTCTGCATCAGTCCTAAGAAATGTGTTTTATTCTCGGCTCCTCTGCTAATACTACTACCAGTAATACTACTTCTTTACTGCTGGAACACATAGAAGAATAACTTGGTTCCTTAATAAGTTCTAAATTTGAGAAATACTTAGTTTCATTCTATGTTGCCATCAGTGCAACGTGTCTACATTATATAGTTTGAATAGCAGCGCGGTGGTCCCTGTGAGCCACCAGGACCACCCAATGTACGTTTGATATGTTAGGACACACACACACACACACACACACAGCCACCTGTTAATATCCCAAATGGATATTGGTATGGATCCACAAACAACTTAAAAAACAAGACACTGTCAAATACAGCCTGAACGTAGAGATTTATGTGGTCTATAAAACGGATGCTTTCGGACAAGTGCACGTGTGTGTGTGTGTGTGTGAGTACATACCGTATGTGTGCAGCACACCATCTAATCCAGATGTTGATGTCTCTGTGTTTATATCTTGGCTTAATTGGTGCAATCCATCAACAGCGTGCAATCACTACCGAATCGCAACACTGTAAAATCTTGTAAAGCTTCGAGTCTCTTCCATTCTTTGTGTCCACAGATGTTCTTCATATTTCTTTTTTTTTTTTTTTTTTTTTTTTTTTTTTTACATTTTTTACAGCTTGAAACTTTGGTCATGGTCCTGTATGTCTGCTGTTGATATGGACACAGGAAAATGGTATTAACAGGGCTCCAGACTAAGTCTTTTCACTGGTTGCACTGGTTCACCTTCAGTTTCAGCATGTAATTTAGGTGCATCAAATAATAGCCTGAACTTTAATTTAATTTCCTAACACATTATGTACACGTTTTTAAAACTGAATAAAGGTTCAGATAGACACGCAACAAGAAAATTGCAATAACCTCAATTGTTTAAAGATTAGCACTTTTCAACTTTTTATTAAAGAGCTTAGCAAACTCAACATTCAAAAGTTTAAACTTGGTGTTAAAGACTACAGTGTTTCCCCCTGTCTTACTGAGATACTGGCTATGTGTAGTGTGTGTTAGGGTAAGAAAAATGTCAGACATGCACGGGCAGGCGAAAATCCATCGCACAGGACCTCCACAAAGTAGCTAGTCCGACAATGTGACGTCAGTTTGGTCACACAAACTCTCACGACTCTCACAGAGGCATCGAGCATAAATCAAGCTAAAGTGTGTTTGGTGTGTGTAGCTGTGTGCCTGTACGTGTTGCTTGGAGTGACTTCACTGGGGTTATCACGAGATTATCAAAGTTATCATGTTGCTTTCTGTGTCACGAGCAGCTATATTTCAACAAAGTGGGATTTGGCCGTTGGCGTCTCGTGTAACAGATATCATGGATGGAAGTGGAGAATCAAAGAAATAAAAGACAAGGAAGGAAAGAAAAGAGAGGTTGAAAAGATGAACGGGGGACATGCCAGTGTGTATTGTGTGCAGTGTGTCTGGCTCAGAGACTAGACGCCAGGTCAGTCTGCGAACACACACACACACACACACACACACACACACACACACACACATACGCACTCATGTACAGGCATTGATTCAACAGTGTGTTGATGTCTCAGGCAGAGGTAACCTTACACCTGCAGAGGAGGGTCTGTGGGCGTCCATAAAAGGTTCGGCCAAGCCTAGGAAGGTAGTCAAGAGGGCAGAGGGTGTATGTGTGTGTGTCTGTGTCTGTGTGTCAGTGTGTGTGTGTGTGCATGTGTGTGTTTTGGAAAGGAGGTGTAGGTATTTGAAGTCTGTACTCGAAGGAGATCAAGGTAAACGGTACAGCGCAATTGCAGAGGTGCTGAGTGGTGGTGATGCACAGGTTGTGCCTTTGAATCAGAGCAACGACAGTGCATTTTTATTTCATACCATTTAAAATAGGGTTAGGGTTTGGATAATAAGTGTTATTATCTGCTTTTTCATAATGTTTTTCATTTAAGTGGACACCCCTTCACAAGCCCTGATGCATTAGCATGACTCATCCCTCCACTGAAAGTAAAAAACGCTTTTAGAAATGTCCTGGACAAAATGTAATATTTTACTTTTTTAAATCGGTTTAGAAGGTCATCTTCACTCTTGGCAGCACGGTCTGGTGTTTAGTCTTTCAGGTTATCAGGAATAATTCTCAAGGAAACCATTTTTGGTCTATAAAACGTCTTCCATTTAGCTTACTGTAAGACAACTGTATATTATGTATTGGTCAGCCTCTCTGTAACACATACAAAGGACCTCAATAAGCACAGCTACTTTTCTATCTCTCTCTGTGTGGGTTCAAAAACATCACAAAAGTAGATGGGTAAAACAGACTTCAGAATAACCAGGACTGTACATTGTAATGCCACATATAATAACAACATCTAAACGTGGATGATTAGATAGTAGATAAATAAATCATATAAATAATGGTTTATTTATATTTATTTCAGTGCAGATGAACAGATTTAAAGAATCTCACAGAAGAACAGCTGCTGTAGTCTGGTGGTACGGCAGCTGACAGGCAAAACATTTCCTGTTAAATAACCAATATATTTTTTTTTTCATGTTGTTTTTTTTGTCCAGGTCCTGGACCACTATGAGAGGGAGGGTTTCAACTTCCTGTCCAAAGTTTTCAATTCTTCCCACTCCTTCCTGGAGGACCTGACAGGACTGACACTGTTGCACCAGGAGACACAGGCCGCAGAGGTAAGTTGCACTCATGCACAAACAGACACAAACAAACAGAACTGCTGCACTAGTAGACACAGATCAATGTGTCAACACTTATGTGGATGAAATAAGTCACACTGAATGTTTGCACAGCAATGTTTGGTTGAGTATTAGACTGGTGTTTGAAGTTTCTCTCAGCACCGGGAGAAAATCGTATTTAAGTTTATCAAAATTTTCCATATTAATGGTCAGGTTTTTTAGTGTTTTGAGGAACGCTTGACCTTGTGCGTAAAAGGGAAGTCAAGGCACCAGTGGGGTGGATTGAAGGAACCCAAAGAAGTACAGGACCTGTGCCCACTACCTGCCATGACAGGAAAGTAGTCTTGTGGGTCGCAAATGAGAAGACCAGAAGGTTGTCTGTGCCGGCCGCAGCAGCAGACTTGCTTGTTAACAGACTGTCCAGCTAAAGAAGCAGGCTTGTGGGTACAAAACACAGACCGGTTTTTAGATGTCATGTCAATCATGTCAGTTTGACAATCTGGGATGCTCTCTTCAATGGTGAAGAGCTACTGACCTTGACTTGGCATATTGTTTTGTGAGAGAAGAAACACTTTGAGCAACTTCTAAACCTGAGCGACATGTACATGGTTAGAGTGACTGAGGACTCGGGAATGCCTTGCCCATCTATCTGGCAGAGGACACTAATAAACATAAAAAAGCACTGCAGAGGCAAGGCACGAGGGATGGATGAATTTTGCCCTGAGGTGCTGGGGGTTCTGGATATTTTTGAATGTCATGAGTTGTCAGATCCAGTTTTAAAAACGGAACAGAGAGTGTGCTCCAGTTATTGGAATATCACACTTCTGTGCCTTCCTGGGAAATCTTCATGTTGGAAATTAGGTTGCAGCTGATTGTGGAGCCTCAGATTCAGCAGGAGTGATGCCATTTCAGTCCTGGTTGTTAAACAATAGACGAGCTCTTTACTCTTGCAAGGATCCTAAAGGGGTCAGCAAGGTGGTGCCTCATCTCAAAAGACAAAATCTTAAGGCATTTGAGAAAAAAAAGTTTTCATTTTGGTCATGTCAGGATTGCGTCTCTGCCCATTGTAGATGATGTAGGATGTGAGGCTGGTGTAATACCAAGTAGCTGAGTCCACCTCCAAGTCCAAGACAAACATATTTAGAAAATGTGGACCAACCAGGCCATCATGTGTCATTGTCCAGATAAGGAAAATATCAGGGACCAAAATGACGTGGTTTTGGACACGCATAAAGTTTAAGATACACACAGATTAATCTCAGCTTTTTGGTGCAAGTCGCAGAGTCGCTCTGATCGTTTGTGTCACACTTCTGTTATGTCTACTAGCTTTAAATTGCTGGACAGCTATTGAGGCAATTATGATGCCTTCTTGGCCCTCCCCCCTGAATACATTAAAATAAGTCGAACATCTCGGCTGGGGAGCAGGACCTGTGGACATTCTTGTTTATCCGGCTGGAACCATGACCTGGATCTGAATGTGGGCAGAAAACGAATGGGTGGATAGAGATTAGCATGGTCCCTCAGGACCAGATTAAGTTTTACGACCCTGGGAAACCCATACATAATTCTTCATACAGAATCAAAAACCTTTGTCCTCCTCTGGAAACTAAGACCTCCTGTAAGAGTTTAATTAGAAGGATTTCTGGAGTGGAATGTTTAATAGCATACACTGTTTAACTTCAAAGGCTGAGATATTTTTGCCCTGTTACGTTCTTCTAATTATTCTGTCACCATGGCAGCACGCAGTGGATGTCTGTGGAACAACGAGCAGCATAAATGTTCCAACAAACATCCAGAACACTCGGTGGTGGAATATGGGTGGTTTTCCTCGAGACTCTCCTCTGACATGAGACAGAGGGAAGTGGAGGGAGAGACAGAAAATGAGTGGGCGTGGGGTTGGGTCTGGTCCTGCCGAGCTGTGGGAAAATCCCACGTAGTTTCTCCCCGACTCCTACTCACAACACACAGATGGAGGAGGGGAGGAGAGTAGAGGCAAGGGGGCAGGAGGGGTATGAGGGGGGAAGGAGTGTAGATAAGAGAAACAGCAGAGGGAGAAAAAACAAGGAGAAAATAATGGGGGAAGGAAAGCAGAGGCTAGCTCGAAGAAAGATCATAATTCCCCTTCTCTTAAACCTTTTTTTTAACTTTTTCTCTCCCTTGCTAACAGTCTTCACCTCCTTCCCCATCATTCTCTATCTCTTCCTTCCCCCTCTATTCACCCCCCTCTCCACGATGAAGTGTGTTGAAGCGTCTGGCGTGGGTCCCTCTCTCTTCAATCAGAAGATGGAGAGATTGTTTTGATTGCTCAGCCCACTAGCGCCAGAAGTCTTAGCGCCTGTTTCCTGTACACAGATTAGCTATTCTGAAAACTACTGCACTTGGAGGACGTCCCTTTAAGTTTTTTTTTTTTTTTTTCTCTTTCCAATTCCAGGAAGGGACAGAAGTTCTTGTCCCGCTTGTGAAAGCATGTTATTACTTATTTCATGCGGGAACCCACTAGAAACAAGCCTGAGGCTCATTTCACGTCTATATTACGTATTTTAAGAAGCACTGGCCTGAAATAATGATAACTCTTAATGTAAAAAATAGGGGTTCAAAGGGTTCTTAAGAGAAGTTTAGAAGTCAAACTCACTGTAGGTTTGTGATTTTTAAACTGATGTGAATTGATGATATAGTACACCATGTGTAGGCATGGATTTCATGGGCTTAAATTACTTAATTTGCATAAAAGTATATTCTTTCATTGTTGTTGTTTTCCCTAAAGCGTGGTACTGAATTCATTACAGGCCGTGTGTATCTGTGTGTGCTTTTTGTCCGTTCAAGCGTGTGTAACCATTCTAAACTATAATCTACGTCACCAGATCGCAGTACTATGTACTTATGGCCTATTTTGGGCGAGTTTGTAACCTGAGAACTGCTTTTTACGCGGCCACCACAGGGTTTTGGAGGAGTTCAAGTTCGGTAAAAGTTTAGACTCACTGAAAGCTGCCTGTGCGCGTGTCCGTGCGCGCGCGTGTGTGTGTGTCTGTGTGTGAGCATGCAAGAGCGTGAATGGCTTCTTTGTGTGAGATCAGTCCTGTTGGGATTTCGTACTCTGGTAGGAGCATGGCATGGTGGAAAATGTACTACAAAACTGACGTCTGGATAAATAGTTACATGATTTTGAAACCCTTGTTGAACATTTGTTTTTGTATACATCATACTATAGCCTCATGAGATCATTCATGTTTGTGGCGAGGAAAATCCAACATGGCAAACCATTTTTTAAATATTTATGACATGATTTGTTTTTTCCAGCATATACTGTACAGTTTGGTATTGCCAGTTTCACCCTTGTAGATTTTAAGGCCTCAGTATACTTCAATGAACTGCCTGTCTGATCTTCTAACAGCAAATCTTTGTGACAAATATTATAAAAGACTCTTAATGATTTGTAACAGTTTTGGAAAGAACAAACTATGACGTTGTGCCGACTGTTGTGTTGCCTCGCAGTGCCTGTGTCTCGACCAAGGCTTGTATGTTCTGCGCCTGCGTGAGAGGAAATAACTCTCCATACCCCCAGGTGGCAGTAGTCTGTATTCCTCATTTAAAAAATGGAAATCCTAACACTCAGGCCTGCACTTCTAATCAGGAATAGAGCTAGTAAAAAGTTGTAAAAGGCTCTGGCAAAGAGGTTTAGGCGAAACCGTGCTAAATGGGCGAAATCATGGCTATAAAATCAACAGACTCAAGTGGCTTTCTTTCTCTTTTTGTGGTTCTTCTCGTGCACAGTTACGCTTAGCTGCACAGGTTGACTTCTATCACTGATGGGCTCAACCACTGATTCAACATGCTCATTTGGTCAAAAAGCTGCTGACTAGTGACAGCGGCGCAGGGAGGGCGGCCAGACATCGGCCTGATCGTCAATAGTCGTTCAATTTAGAGGACCTACCCACATCATGTCCACTTCATGCAGCAATTGCCCAGGGAGAAGATGTGGATGTAGGAAGGGTTTGAACATCTCTCTTAAAGGCAAACTATGCAAGATTTGTTGGTTGCCATTTTGTAAACACACCACTGAAAGGTGGTTCTGGAAAAATTCATATGCACGGTTGGCAAATACCAACTTTTTTGGGGGGGGGAATCCTACATGGCATACCTTTTTTTAAGCTTTCTTTTTTCATTCATTGTCACTTTTCATGTGCTCAGCTAAGTATGAGACTATGAACGCCTTTGACAAGAGGCAGTCTGGACGTCTATAATTCATTCCGTCAAGACTCCAAAGACACACAGTTCTTGGAGAGCGATCAGAGGATGTGAGTGTTAAGCAGCCAGGCTCCATTTGGAACAGATATAAACATATTTTCTAGGTATAAACACGTTGTAAGACCTTGCTTGTTTGAAAAAAAATACTGAGGATTTTAGCCCCAGATTCCATCCGGCCATAACGGGGCTGCTTTACGGTCACTGAAGTTGATCAGTTTTTTCAAAATAAGACATCGGTGCTGACTCCGTATCTTGGTTTGAGCATCCATAATAGAAGTACTTGTTCCCCAAATTTAAGTGGTGACCAGTGTGCGTTAAGTTTACCCAGTCTGGCATGCATTGGCCGTTCCATTCAGATCAACTGTGTGGTCACATTAGAGGTGTCGTCTGAACTGAACTCAGGCCTTTTACTTGGCTATTAAAAACATGTTAAATCAGGTAACTGTATCTTAGTGGAGATCTGGGTTAGCATGTCAGAATAAGGTATTGTGTTAGCTGATTAACCTTCCTGAATGTCGCCTCATTGTGAAGGGCTGGGTCGGACAAATCAACACACACACACACACACACACACACACACACACACACACACACACACACACACACACACACACACACACACACACTCACAGAGCATGAAAGGAAAAGAGTGTCTGTACAGGACACTGTACCTCTCCTTTTAACGCCCACCAACTGTCTTTAGCTCGGCAGATTTAAAAGTTATATAAAATACCGTAAACATCCATATAGGCACATACAGTACAGGGATCAGGCTAATCCATATTATGTAAGAGGACAAAGGAGATGGATTTTCTCCTCACAAAAATTCTATTGGAACAATTTTAAAGGTCTGTGCCAGTAGGAAGACCTATGTATGATATAAATGTAGTGCCTTTGCTTCAGCACAAATGTTATGCTCTAGTGCACTGTACTGGTCTCAACATGGGGTTCAGGACCCTCGAGCGGGTCAACAAATGTTTGTGGAGAAAGTAATTAAAATAACATATTTTGGACTGGGGAGTATTTTTTTTATGTTACTTTGCCTGTATCAGTGATAATGTTTCCCTTAAGTGATTTTTGGTGAAAGACCACTTTTTTAAGCCTAGAATCAGTTCTGTTAACTAATGGAAGAGTTCGTACTACATGGTTTGTGCAATGACCGTCGGAACCGATTTGAAAATCCAATGATAATTCCTGTTTTTACAGCTCCTGGCTAGAAGAAATAGTATAGTTATGGCAATTTTATTCATTCATCCCCAAGAAAACTTGTCTTTTAAAGTCGTCCACCGGGGGGGAGGGGGACTTTATAGCTTCTGGTGGTTAAAAAAGATTTTATTGATGCATTTGTGAGATTCAAAGTGTGTGTGAACATGAGTTTTGATGGGATTTGCACACAAAAACCCACTTTTAACTTTAATTTGTTGCTTTCAGGATGATGGGGGGGTCATTTTTCCACCATACTTGCCTTTTTCACTCGATTTTAACGGAAGCTCGTGATCATTGTTCATTCCTCCTATTGAATATTGCTGGTGTCATTTTCAGGAAGCAGTGCCTTTTGCTTGCGTGTATATATGTGTATCTGTTCCCACACGCATTAATCTGTCCAACTGTGAATGCCCCACACAGAGGATGTGTGACTCTCTCAGTACAAAGGGTCTTTTTGCAGAGCTCCACTCCCTTCCACCTACTCCAACCAGCGCTGCCAGTAAGTCACAAGATAAGGACGCTGACGGTGAATAATGTGTCACTTGTCACACTTTGGTTGTTGTTTTGGTTTTCATCTTGTGACATGATTTTTTTTTTTACAAGTCTCATTTGAATTAGAAAGCCACAGCTACTCCTACAAAGTGATTAACATGGAATTGTAAAATGGTTGTCAACCTCAGCAAAATATTTTAGAATTGAGAGTTTTCAAAACGGTTTTGTGACAAGAGCGCACGTGGAGGAAGAGTGTGCATGTGATGTGATTTTGTCCATAGATTTTAGAACAGAACTAGGTGACAAAGAGAGGGTTCATATTGTGGATTTAGTTATGCAATCATACTGTTGAGGGTGTAACCTGTGTTTGTACAACATCATCCTCTCACTGTCGTATTTTGAAATGAAATCATTGTGAAACTCCTCAATAATATGGGACCTTCCTGGAAGTTTCAGTGTTAAGGACTCCTTGGGGTCTTGGGGCCCCGATTTGTTTTTTAGCTGATACTCCAGATATCCAGGGCAACTTAAGATGAGTTCAGTGTCTTGCTCAAGAACAGTTCAACAGGACACATTCACAGCTGGGTGTATCGAACATAATTATTATTACATTTCAGGGCAATCTTGAGCTTCTTTTACACCCGACCAAAAACTCACCAGCACCCACGAACAGTTGGCTTCTGTCTTCAGCATGAAAGGGTAAAATTGCAATTCATTGATATTCACCAACTGCAGCTTCGATTGGCAATGATGGAAACATGAAATCCCGGTTGTCAAGCTAATTTTAGCCCACTTTCCGTCTTGATGCCATGAGGCAAGTTACAGTTAGGATGCTGGCGTTTTCCATCTGTTGCCATTCAGGGTAGGGCTCTAACATTGTTCACTCAGAGTTTGAGAGAGAGACTGACGTATAAAACAAACACAAAAAGTGATCACTGGGAATTCTTCACTGGTGTCCTTGCTGGTTTCCACTTTACCCTGTTCTCCAGGGTGTTTGTGACGTCAAACGTGACGCACCGAAAAAACAAGCAACCCTGGCAACGGGAAAGGATTCATTCGCCCTGCACCTAACTTCCCTTAGTCTGTAATACTGTATACATTCTTGTAGGGATGTCCCGATCAGGTTTTTTTTTTTTTACCCCAATCCCTATCCAAGTCCTTTAATATTTAGTATCTGCCGATACCGAGTCCCGATCCGATACTTAGCCTTAACTAATATTGTTCTGGATAATACAGCTGCATTAAGAAAAAGGACCTGCATCCAAGCTGTTCCTTTATAGTTTTTTTATTTTGTTGAAACAAAGTAAATACTTTCATATGGCTCTTTCTTATTCTGCATATGCTATTCCAACATTGGCCTCCACCTTCCTTGTGTTAGCAGGTGAGTCTGTGACACTGCACTGTGACAGCAGCTCGTGTACAGCCAGCTGAAGTGTGTGAGACGCAGCCCACGCTTGGTTCCTCCATATCATCCACTGCTTTTTACATAATTCTTACATTGTCATGTAAAATGACGTGGACGCGTTGCTTGTCTATTTCACAGCATTCAGCATCTCCTCGGTTGCCTGTTTTACACACTCTGCTGGATGAGACCCACGAAACTAGTGCGCACACTGGCACGTTGTAACTCGAAAGTGTAGTCAATGTAATGTAATGCCGAGATGGTCGGGCATACCGGGGATTAAAAAAACTCCAGATGACGAAGAAACCCCTGATCCTCTACCACGGAGATGAGCTGGTTATCCAGAGTGATTAATTTAATTACCTTCTGTAATATTTGTGGCCATGTCGCTGTCTCGAGGATATTTCTCTTTCCTATCCACGAGTGTTTGCTACTTCGGTGTTCTTGCCTGTACTGCTCGAATGAACACGTTGTATTCTTTGAGTGTTAGTTTTTATATGCCGTATCAAATGAGTAGTATTAAATGCAGCTCCGCGAAACGGCCGTATAGCAGATGTTACATGTCGCCGTTGGACTGCTTTCGCTTTCTAATTTAAGTTATTTCCACGCTGCAGACATTTTATCCACAAGTTTGCCAGAGTAACAATACGCACGCGTCTGAGTTCTGCCACAAATTGGCAGAACTCTGACGTAAAAATAGAAAAATAAAAATAAATAAAGAATCGGGCTTGGGTCCATGTTCAAAATTGCCAATCCCGATCAGCGGAAAAATGCCCAGATCGGCAACATCCCTACATTCTTGTGTAAAATAGGTCTTGAAAGTGAAAGAGGTCAAAAGACGCACCTACTCCTCTCTCCCACAGAAAACACTGCTCCTGAAACGTCACGTCAGTAGTCCCCCCTTTAATTCTGTGACTTTGACTTCAGACTACACCACCATATCTACATTTGAATAATTTATCCCGAGCGGCTAGTTTGACACATACAAATTGATTTAACACTGCTGCTCTGTTGTTGTAAGCGGTACTGAGTCAGGCATGTGTGAGCTGACCAATCAGAGCAGACTGGGTATTCTGGAGGACCTTAAAGAGAGAGCAGCTAAAACGCAGCATTTCAGACAGAGGGGGGTATACAGGGCTGCAGCACTGGACAGTATGAGAAAAAAAGTATGTGTTTTTTGAGCACTAAACCATGTAAACAAGTTCTAGTATTAACACAAAATTCAAATTATGAACCTGAAAATGAACAACTCCTCTCAGACAAACTTTTGTCTCGATAAAACTCTTAGGTCTTAACACAGACCTCCTTCTGGCCTGATTCCAGTGTACAGAGGCAATGTTCAGTAAAATATAGACACCTGTGTTTCTCCACACTTGCGTGTTTGGCTGCTTGATAGCAGTCTGTGCGCCATCAGATGCCACAAATCATCACCCTGAGTCATGCGAATGCCCCAAAGGAGCAGAGGCAACCCAACCACCCACGCTCGGCCCTCCTCTGGCCTGTGCTTCTCTACGTAAAACAGTGTGCTGGCGATAAAGTTGATTTAGTTATGTTGGCTCATCACCCAGCAGCTTGGAAAACACACAAGCGCAAGCATGTATGCACGCACGCACGCACGCACGCACGCACGCACACACATACACAAAGCGACACACATACTCTCTCCTCTCATCAGTCACATGCTCCTTCCCTCCTTTCTGTCTTTCTCACCCCCACATCAACGCACACACTCGAGCGTCAGTGGGCCCCATGTATGTCAGAGCTTTATCCAAACACAGCTACGGTTGCTACATGCTACAATTATTACCAGATGGACTCAGGGAAAACATATTAAGTCTGCTTTTTCATTAGCACACTGCGCACCCTCCTGTGAGCCCGGGAGATGGAGGGAGAGGGAGAGAAACTA